>PVLD010002047.1:0-178475 GCA_004027595.1 Dinomys branickii
CCCTTAAGCTTTCTGCTGAGAGTTCCGCTTAAAAGGCTGTACAGATATTGGTTAGATACTCCCTACCTAGTGACCTGTGTGAGGTGTGTAAGACCGCTCCCCCGCCCTCCCAGGGTTCCCTGCAGGTATAGGGATGGATCTCCTCCCCCACTCGGTGATCTGGTCGCGAGCGCAGATATCTCACCAGTTTTTGGAGTCCTTGCAGGCAGGAAGTTTCCAAGGTGCCAGTTTATCCTTTGGGGCTTTCTGTGCGGCCACCCGATGCGCGCGAAATGTGGGACTGCTGGGCGTTGCCGCCGCTACAAAGCCGATCTCTGTCGGGAGTCGCCGGAAAGCTGCGCCGGCTCGGGAGGCGGGAGGGACCGAGCTGGCTGTGTTCCCAGGGCGCTCGGACCGAGCCAAACTTCCTCCCCGCGTGGAGCATCCCTGGCTCCCAGCGTCTGGGGCTTTCCCACGTCTCGCCACGGCAGCCTGGTCCGCCCTACCGCATCTCCCCCGGCATCTCAGAGAAATGCGCCCAGTTTGAACTTCCCAGCCGAGGTCCCGGCATTCACGCTCGCCAAGTCTGTCTCGAGCTGGTGGTGTTTATTAAGGAGGATCGCTCCCTTGCTGCTCACCTGGTCGCCATCTTCCCGGAAGTCTGATTTCTACTCTTGACGTTGCCTGTTCATATTTGTTTTTCTATGCTATTAATTTAGATAGCCTGATGTTCTTCATTGTTTTGAATTAAATAATTTTTCTAATCTTTTTACATTTTAACACAAATGTACTTATGTGTTTGTACTTAATATGGTATCATTGCAAAGAACCCACTGTGTTTTGGATTTTTTATTTCTTTGGCAATATTTTATTTTAGAACACTTATAATTCAGGTAAATTTTTGCTTTTTGCTTCTTTGAAACATTTTCTGTGCTTTTTCACTCTGTTTTTCTCTCGTTAATGTATTATTTTTGGTTCTTAAGAGAGATTACAATTGCCTTTCACTTTTGGCAATATGAGCATAATAAACTCATGTGTTTGCTGCTTGTTTCGTTTTGGGGTGTTTGTTGTTTTTCCACTTGGGGTTGTGAGGTTCTTGAATATGCAAGTTTGCATCTGACTTTGATTTTCCGAAAGTATTCTTTTGTAAATATTTCCATCCCTTTCTATCTTTCTTCTCTTCTGGGGACTCTACAGTGTCTTACTTAAATGATGGAGTTTCCTGGAACTTTCACATTTCTTTTTACTCCTATTCCTTCCCTTTTTTCTCTTTAGTTTTGTTTAAAGTAATCCTTGCTAAGGCACCTTCGATGTTCACTTTCTCTTCCCTGGGTTGTGCTGAATCTACCAATGTGCCATTCCAAGCCATTGTTCTTCTCTGTGGTTGCAATTTCACTTCTGGAATTGTCATGTAATCATTTTATACAGTATCACATTGCTGAAAGGATCGCTTTGATATTTCATATTTTATAAGTATTCTGTTAGAATCTTTAATGAAGATTTTCAAGTTACCTTATAATATTTCCCAATTATTCTGAGGTCTGCCCTGTATGAATCCTATAAGTTCTTTTTTCACTCTTCTGGGTGATATTTCTTGTCTCTTTATGTTTCCAAATACTCACATGGAAGTCTGATAACTCCTGTGGGATGTTAGAGTTTGAGGATGTTGCATTTGGAATATACCCTTCTTCCTGCAAGCATGAATAGTAATGCTCTGTGTTAGTCTTTCATTACTTGAACAAGTTTTGAGGGTTGTCATGGTTGTTGTTACCATGCTTTCTGTGAACAGACCATATTTTAAGATATGAGAACTAAAAACAGAAAAATTTCATTGTAATTATACATAATGAGATGTATTTTCTTCCAAAATTAAACAAATAAATGTAAACTTCTGGTTTTGTGTGAGAAGTATGAAAATAAATATTCATGCAAATATGTAAAATGTGCTTCTGGCTGATAAATTTAGTGTATTTGGATATTTTCATAATTATGGAATTTTCTGTTTATACTGAGGTATTAGAAACAAATTATAACATTACCATACTATAATCAAATAATACACAAACATTAATTTTTTTGTAACTTATACTGTCATTTGTATGTTGTTGATTATTTGGCTACTTATAATCTATGCTCTAAAATATAAAAATGTAATAAAATAATTTAAAAGAATAATTTTATTTTAAAATAAATATTTTAAAATAAGAAAATTTTAAAATAATTTTTTATGTATTTAAATTAGCTGGGGATATAGCTCAGTCAAATAAGTGCCTGCCTGTACTTAAATTAGGCACTACTGTATTTTAGTTAGATGTCCTCAGGTAATGATCTATACGTACTATATGCCTTATTTCAATCAAATATTTTACTGCTGGTTTTAAAAACTATAAAACAACCATTGCAAAGCATATTTGACTGTATCCTTAGATATGAACATTATTTGCTTTGATTTGTCATTCTTATTTACAAAAACTGTCTTTATTTAATCCTACTGATGAATGCCTATGAGAAATGCTGTTGTACATTGAGAAAAATGTTTAAAAAATAATCTTCATGGGTAAAATATCAGAGTCATAATGCATCACTGTATTTCACCTTTTAACTTTTCCTGTTAGATATTGGTGAGTAGTGCCACCCAATATGAATCTAGGTCAAAACTTAATTGGTTTTACATGTAAAAGCCAAGAAAGAAAATAAATGAATTAATGCTTATTTAGATGTCTTAAACATGCAATTTCTGTACGTGATGAATATTTTGTCCAAATGGAGCACTGGGGGGTAGAAAGAATCATATCTTGGTGGCCCTCTTTACCACTGACAGTGCTCATAATTTACATGTGATCCCCTATATATTAGGTTGGTTTATTTTCTGAAAAAACACTTACCTACTACTATTTTTATGTCTTCATAGGCGTGCTCAGCGGTTTAGAATGATGGGCAGACATTGGAATCCAAATGAAAACGCTGCACAATTCACAGAATGTTTCTTTGCAAAGCGTTTTGGAACAATAGCTCACAGCTAAGTTTGGATCAGGTTAAAGATGTTTTCAATTCTTTCATTTTCCTGGATGCATTTCAATGATATACCATTATCATCACTATAATTAATAATAGCAGTATGTTTTCTGGACTCTCAAATTTTTAGAAATATCATTAGCAACAAATAATGCACCTTGACTAACAAACGTCATATCACTTGGAAGGCGGCGCTCTTCAAAGGAACCATGTATATAGAGTCTTCCCTCCTTTTGTCCCACAGAAAGGCTCTAGTTCTTCTTAGCATGATGGATAAAATATGTTCCCCACATGTAAAATCACTTAAACAACTTTGTAGCACAAATATTTCAGAGGAGACAAAAATTTTCATATTTTAATATTGGGTAGACAAAATACTTTATTTAAATACAAACACATGTGTTTACAATTATAATATTGACAAAATAGATCAAAATAAATGTTTTTGCCAAAGCTTTTGGCTTGAGGATATTTTCAATGTAAATTGCAGTGCAAGATTCTTGACTGCTGATGTGATATTTAAAAGAAGATAGTTAAAGGCAGTCTTTCAGTTTAACTCAATTTTATTGAGTGAAATATCTATGGATCTACTTCCATAAAGCAAGAAGGAAAACTATAAATTGAAATGTAGTTTTAATTCATTCAGAATTTTTATAATAGGTAATTGTTATACATATACTGCTTGATTCATGAGATATAAAAACAATAGTTTAGAATTATAGAACCCTTAATATAAAATGTTAAATTCCATTCTTCTCATGTTATGATCCCATAGATAGGATAAGAATGTTATTTTTTAGCAAGTACTGTTTATGAAACAACAATTAACAACAAAAGTAATACTTGTAATATTGTATTATCAGAAACACAGGTATGATTGAACTTTTTTTTTTTTTCAATACTAGGGATCGAACTCAGGACCTTGTGTTTGCCAGGCAAGCACTTATTCCACTGAGCTATATCCCCAGCCCAGGTATGATTGAACTTATCTCTGAACAAAAATCAATGAAAACTGAAATTATATCCTCAGAGTTCAATCACCAACAGAAGATATTGCTGCTGGCATTACTGATGGGCATGTCTTTTTAAATCTAAACAATATACGTCCCAAATTAAACACAGATAGTAGAGCAGTGACACTGTCAACCAAGGCACTAAGCATCACAGTTTAGCTGACACCACTCTTGGTGCTGAGAAGAGGAGGATGAATAAGAAAAGAGAAAATTTTTCATTAATGATCACATCCTAATGGCATGTAAAGGAAAAGTTGTAAAATAGCTACTTGTTCAGGCACTCAAGTTACAGTCTACTACGGAAAATGTGAATAGGAGAATGTGTTATGATTCAGGCAATGAAAAAAAGTATTTAAGAATTAGTTCTTGAGTTGTCCTAGGAAGAAAGCAGCACCAAGCTTGGTGAGGAACGTGTTCTTCCACAAAGGAAAAGAAAAAACATAGAGCAATTCTTTAATCTCTTCATGGTACTTAGTTGTGCAAAATGAAAAGCTCCCGTGCTAACCTTAATTTAGTTTACGCTTTCACATTTGAATGTTCTTAGAAACTTCTAAACATTTGTGTGATTGTTAATTGTGATCTATCCACTTACTTGAGTAATCATCATCTAGCAGGTTAGTAAAGCTCTGTGTGTTTGAGGATGCTGAGAAGCGGGCCACCAGCGAAGGAGAGATGGCCCACCAGAGGTACGGGCGGGCGGTGCCAACCACAGAGGTTATAGCCTGGATGGAATGAAAAGGAAAGGAGGGACTCTTCCCCCGTTTCCTGCTGGAGTTCTCATCCTCACCACTGTCTTTAAATGCTGGACTCCGTTTCCTTTTGCCTTCTCCTGAACTTTCCAATGCACTTTTAGGGTTTCAGACACAGACTTACAGCAGTGATTCTGCAGTCACCCTCCAGACCTTTGTATTTGAAATACTACTGCATCTCCCCGCTCCATAGCAGAGAGACCGCCATTTTTTATTCTTCCTCCTCTGATTACACAGCCCCTGGGACTCTACCCATTCTGACCCTGTGAACCTACCTAATAAGTCCCTTTAAAATTTTACAAATATTTTATATTGATTCTGTTTCTCTAGATTCTGTTCTGCTACTGAACTCTAGTGTAATTGGTCATAGAAAACATTTCTTTGATAGGTATTCGGTTACTTTTAATAGTTCTATGACATAGTACCCTCCAGCTGTATCAGCAAATGGACTTAAAATCTTCATTCTGACCTCCATCATAAAACATTGTTTCTCAGCTTGCTCTTCCAACCCATGGTTATCCCACAATGGGTATGTCTTCATTACTCAACTTCACTGATTTCTGTATTTCCCCTAGTGACTTATGTTTCACTCACTCCCACTATGACTATTCAAGAGCATTCTCATATTATTAGCTTGATAGGTATTTTCCATTCATGAAGAGCATGCCCCTTACATAGTGAAAACTTGTGGACTGCATGTGAAGAAAAAATTCAGAGGTGATAATCATTAATTTTGATTGTCAAGGTGGTTGAATTAAGAGATTCCTACAAAGGTGATTGGAATGAAAGGGCACTAATTGTGTCAATGGATTAAAAAATGGATGAATTCATAGCTGCACAGGTTAGTAGGAGGTCAGGTCTAGTTGGAGGAAGTAGGGAACTGGGTCCTGACTTTGATAGCTATGACTTTTCTTTGAAGGCTCTTCTTTCTTACTGTGTTTCCTGACTCCCATGAAGTGAGCACCTATCCTGTGCCATGCCCTTCTGTCCATGTTTTGGCTTTGGTACCAATGGAGCATGCACTGAAACATGAACCAGCATTAGCCTTTACTTCTTAATTGTTTGTGTCAATTAGTTTTTGTCTCATCAAAAGAAAGTTGATTAAGCCACAGGGTTATTCATGAAGTGCTTCTAGATTTTACGGTAGTGTTGTGTTTAGTAATCACCTATGTCTAAGCAATGTTTCTGCTGAGTTACCAAGAAATATTAGTTTAAGGACACTAAAGTCATCACAAACTCTAGTTTCAACCACAGAATTCTGCAATCCTGTAGAAAAGTAATCAGTAAATTTAGAAAAAACTTTTCTGAAATAATATAATGAAATTCTGTAGTATAAGTGGATTAAAATAAGAAAATAACTAGCAGAGTTTTTCAAATTCATGTTTCGTACAATTGTTTTGCATATCTATTCACCTTGTCTATTGAATCAGATTGCAAGAGAACCAGCTAATGTTGCTTTTCTGTTGACAAACTCAAAAGCACTCCTTGTACATTTACTAATAAAAACTAACTTGATTTCAGAGAATTCTTGTCCCCTATCCTTTAAAAATCTGATTTATAATCACTTGTATTTTGCTTAATTTATAGAGCTATGTACAAAATAGATGAAGTTTGTCTTCACTATGCTTCAATCAAGAATTTTACCATTACTGTGTAGTAATATTTTACTTTTCAGATTATGTCTGTTGAGAATAATAAGTAAAACAACCAATCATTATCAAGAACACTTCTGAAATTTGCTAACCTTGATAACAGTTTCCCTCTCAATAATTATATGATTTTCTAGTCTGAAATCCCAACTTAAATTATTAACTACCAAACTAAAGCAGAATGACTATTTTTCTTAAGATCTAAATAACAGATCATCATATTTCCAGATCTAGCAGTTCATGGAAGTATTCTACTGTCCTTAGCATATTTAGACCACAATTTTGTGTTATTCACTAACTTCAATGATTGACTAACTTTAAGGCTTCTATAGATCTAGTGCATGTATCAAGAATGATAGTAACTAGCTCAGTACTCTCTGTAAGAGCTTGAGAGTTCGAACCTGCAACCCTACTCATTCTAAGAAATTGCTCACTCTGTAAAAAAGTATCTATTTTAAATTTCCGTGGTCCACAACATGCTCGTCTATGTAGCTTTGCTATAAAATGGAAGGGACACAAAAATAGAAGTGCAAAACTTAATTTCTATTGTAATGATTGTATGTTCTTTGAAATATATTTTGCAGATATATTCCAGTTCTGCAAAACTCTTCCCTCTTGTCATTGTATCTGGGTAGTCTGTTTATACCTAAGCTTTCTGTGGCAGCCTGGTTACTCTACTAATGGGGAGCTGTGGGTATGCCCCATAGGAAACTACTGAAGAGCTTAGCTCTCCTAGCCAGTGGGATGAAACAATATTTCCTCGTGAGTTCTTGGTGTTAATGACTACCTATTTTTCAAGATATATTTACCATATCACAGTATCAAAAACGTATTTTCTCTTATCAATGGTACAAAATTATATTCATCATTTGAAAAACCTATTTTTCAACCCCAAAAGTATATTTCCTCATGTATCTGCTGACAGGAAATAGGCAATATGTTTTACCATTCAAAATAGGAAAAAAATCTTAGCAGTATTGACGAATATCAATAGAGTTGATGTTGAAACATACCATTCATTTCTCCATCAGCAATGTTTCAACATCTCTATAGAAAACATATAAATATAAATTACACTAAAAAGAATGAAAAATACTTTAAAAAGAGAAAAAATATTAATGTTATATTAACAAGTAATGACACTCATTTTGATTACACCACCCAAGAACATCTAAATTGTGTTATTTGGACAAATGAAAAGTCTAACAATACTAAGTACTGGCAAGAATAAAGAACTTTCCTTAAACTACACATAGAACTATTAATTTAGCTGAAATGCATTGAAAAAATATGTGCCATTCTTTGGTAAAGTCAAATGTAGGTATATCATCTTATAACACAACTCTCAAGGAAACTTTGTGTGTTTCCAAAGAGTAATTCCAAGAATATCAGTAGCAGTAAATGATGACATAATCCGGAAATACAGTACTAAAAAGCAATGAAATAAATAAGCCATAGGTTTATCAACATAATGTGAGCAAAATAATCAATGGTAACATACTTTGTTTTCAGAAAACACATAGTGTATAATCATATATGGATATCAAAACAGATATGACTAAGTAATACATAATTTAAAATAACACCTGGGTTGCAAAACAATCAGGAATGCTATGAATAGATTCAAGGTAAAAATCAGCAAAAGAAAACCCCTGGTGAGAGAGAAAACATGTACCTGAGGGACAGACCACATAGGGCCTCGGTGAGCTCTAGTTCTCAAATGAAGTGGTAGAGAAGTGGGTCTTTGAAGTGAGTCTTTATTACATTATAATTCTCTCCCACATATAATTAATAAACATTCTCTGAGGTGTATGACCTCTCAAATATTTCATGATGAAACACGAAAACAATAAGTATAGCAAAACATGGGGAAAATATAGCATAGCCAAAGCTAACAATATGAAATATATTTGAGTAAAACAACTGATCATATGTAAACAAGCATGTATTAGTAATTACATTCCACATAAGTGATAACATTAACCAAGGGGTTTTAAAAATCACTTGTAAAACTCTAAATGACAACAATTTTCTGAACTTTTCACATTGTTGTTTGTCATGGTAATGTTTAATTTATTGTAATATTTGAGTTATAGCTACAAAAATAGAAAAAGATATTTCCAAAATAATAACAGAAACCCTCCAATCTCAGAATGAAAATATCATTGATATAGATTTTTATTGACATGAAATTGCCAAAACAGGTAATCAAGTCTATAAAGTAAGAAACAGTAGTATTTTTGTCATAACATAATCCTATGAAAATGCAGTCAAAATTTAGCTTGTGTAAACAAAAATTGAATTCAATTGTTTTCCTTTAATGGTAGCGTATTTTAAATCTAACATTGTAGCTTGTAATTGATTTTACGTGATGTTAATTGGCTTTAATTAACATCTAAATTACTTAGCATATAGCCAACAATAAGATGAGAATTGTCCATCTTTATGAGGTGAAAGTACTGTATAAAACTCATAACAGTAAAGTCAGTGAAAATGTTAAATTAAGATGGTGCTTTTAATAGTGTAAACTTTTTTAATTATTAGAGAATTATTTGGAAGGGAATCAAGATATTTCAGTAATTTCCTTAGGAAGATTTTGCTGAGTAATTGATAAAAATATGCAGTGATGAAAGGTTAACTAACAGGAAATTAGAAAAATCTTTATTTTAATAATATGTAATTTCTAATTATGAGAAAATTACATTAAATCACCACATTGTGTTTGGAAGTTTATTAGTATAGTATTTAAAAAGAGATTACCATGTTCACTTTCATCATCATAAGTAATCTAGTTCTGACCTTATTTCTCATCAGAGACTAAGGATTCTCTACGGGAAATGCAACAGATCAATTAATTGCATGTGTGTCCCGGATATTAATGAGGATGTGAAGGTTGTTGACAGTGGAACTAGTATTAGAGAAATGAGGACAGGACACAAGATTTTCTTATAAAAGTAACTTAAATTTAATATTAGGTTTCTTCTCCTTTGTGCTTCTATAACAGAGTCAACATTTTAACTACTGATATTTTTCAAGAAAAATAAATATTGAAATGTATCATGGTATCACATCTCTGAACATAGCATTTTGTCTCCCAAGAAACTTATTTTTACAACTATACTCTTGCTTTAAAATACCAAAAACCAAAAGAAATAAACATAAAGTCTTTGAAATCGAATTTAGAATTTGTACCTGCAATGTGCCTGAAGCAAGGGCACTGTCTAAATCACACGTCACCCAGGCCTGGTGCTGTTTGTCCATATAATCCTCCGCTACTGTTCTGTTGCAGTATTTCTGAGTTTATTTGTGATGATACCTTATACTTTGGGCACCAATGGTGGATACATTAGTTAAATATTTAAATATTAGTGGAATTCACGATAACTCACTGCTGATAGGCGTACAAATAAAGTATTGCCTAACAAAAATCAGGTGAGGGGCAAAATACTGCTCTTTTCAATTTAGTCAGAGTACTTATTCATGGAAAGTAAACAGACTTCCTCAAGAAATAATTCACTAACTGACATGAAAAATGTTATTTCTAGCCTGGGAGTGAAGAGGCATAATTTAAATGGCAGGTTCACTGAATCTCTCTGTCTCTCCCTGTCTCTCTCTGTCTCTCTCTGTCTAACTCTGTCTGTCTCTGTCTCTCTGTCTCTCTGTCCCTCTCTCTGTCCCTCTCTCTCTGTCTCTCTCTCTCTCTCTCTCATACACACACACACACACAAATACGCACACTCAGGAGATATACGGAGTCTGGCAAGCAAATGTACACACATTTCAGGACAAAAAGTAGGCTCTTTACAATAGGTGGTGTTACCCTTGTATTGGGTGCCTTAGAGGATGCTGCACATCACTCAATACCCACTGCACTGATGGCCTTTAGTGGAGAAACTGAACACAAGTGTGCAGCAATCTCCGAGACCACGGTTACCCAAGCAGCAGGTCCTCATGCTAGTGAATGTCTGGAAGCTCATGGCCACCACTTTAGCACTTCTTGTAAATGCAGAGGACAAAAGAAACTTGTGTTACTCTCATGATGTCTCAATGAAATTAGTATCAAACATTGATACACGTTTTCCTCCCCCTAAAGTGAGTATGCTATTTGATGGACTCTGAATATGTGTAGCATACATGCATAGATGTATATTTCAGGAGATTCAAGGGTGTGGAAGCAGATGTGGTTTGGCTCAGGTGAAAACCTAGAGTCAAACGGCTGAAAGATGCCCAAAGGAAAGAAATGACAAATGCCAGCACATCCAACAGCTGAAGCAGGCAAGTACTGCGGCCTCACGGTCCTTCCCCTTTCCAGGACAAGGCCCCCACTGAGCTCAAGCTGCCCAATATCTCATCTTCCAACTTCAGGACAGAAGATTAAACTTCCATCAACCAGGCGTGGTGGCGCACACCTGTAATCCCGGCATTCGGGAGGCTGAGGCAGGAGGATCCTTGCAAGTTTGAGGCCAGCCTGGGCTACAAAGTGAGCTCAAGGCCAGCCTGCACTTCACAGTGAGACCCTGTCTCAAAAAGACACACAAACACACAAACGGGTTTTGCCCTGCCTGTTGAATGAACTTGACATCTAGTCACTCCCATCTCAATAATAAAGCTGTTTTCTCAAAAAAATAAAAAAGCAAGATAAAACTTGCAAGATATGAAACTTTATGGGACACATTTAAACCACTGAAAAGCTAATTCTGAAAATGTATCTCCTTAATTATTTGAATGTAAAAACAGAAAGCTTAGCTCTTTCAACACTCTGAGGAAATCAGTGAATACCAGTTGTGTATTTAAAGTTTTCTCTAGAAAACTGATGTCCAGGTATCTCTTTAAGCAGAACATCACACTGATTTAAATACAAAGGCGCAGAAACATGGCTCTGTGAGACCCAGGTTTATTCTTTAGAATATTTCTATTGATGAATTAATAATGTTGTGTTAGTTTTATTATATTAAACAATGGGCACTCAACAGAAAAGATGGCACAAAAATAAAGCACTGAATTTTTTAGTACTTACTGAGTGTTTATAAAAAAGCATCAAAATTTTCAGCATCATTTTTTTGGGGAGGTGCGAAGTCTAAAAAAAAAGAACAACACAAGTAAATTCTGATATGAATTAATGAAAACAGAGTAGCCCTTTACAAAAAAAAAAATCTTTGCTTCAAAACTCACACCTGAGGCAGTCTGAAGATATACCAACAGACCTTTGCATGTACGTATGTCACTGACACAGCATCTGTGTTTTGCTTTCCTGGCCTATTTGGAGGGCATGCTTGACTTCTCAGTGGTTGTGCTGTTTTGTCAGGAGGTTCTTATTATATTATACGGAGTGTAGTTAACAGGAACCTAAACTATAAATAAAATAAAGTGTTACATTTGTAACATGTATTGTGCATTTAGAATAGACAGCAACATTTTCACCTCAGCTGTGTACTTGCTTACAAAACCTGAAGGATGACATCAGAAATTTACTCCTATGTGAACTACAGTGAAAACGCTAATGAAATTCTAAAACAGAAATGAGCTTTACTTCAAAGGCCACGCCCGATTCAGCCCCCACATATGACAAGTATGTGTTCCGTGCACACTGTTTGCTTATACGGACCATACCTGTGCTTAGCTCTCCTTTCCTGTGTGACAGGTTCGTCACCTCTCCTCTTCCTGTTTTTTCAGGAGCTTCCTACTGTATTGTACAATGTGCGTTTAGCAGGGAATTAAGACATCAATAAACTAAAATATCAAATATATAATGTGTGCTTAGACTAGCCATCAACAGTTTCACATAAGCTGTGTACTTGCTTACAAAACCTAAAAAATAACATCAAAAATAAAAATAAGAAGTGATACTATGGTCATATTTAGTGCACAGTAAGCACTGTTAACACGTTTAAAAAAATAAAAAACGTGAACTACAATGTAAACACAAACAAAAGTCCAGCTATTTCTTTCGTATTGTAAATTTATACGTTAGCATAAAAATAGCTGGTACTAGGAGCTGTATCTCACAACCCATCCCTCAGGGACACGGGAAGCGATCTGTGTTTTTCCCACTTAGTATGATGGACGGCCAAGTGTGTGTACATTTGGAAAACGGGATTCCACGGTGAGCTGACAGGGGAACAGGCGCAGCATCACGAAGACATACTACAACAACCAAAAAGATTCCAACTATGCCAGCCATGAAAGGAGAGGAAAACAACACATACCTGCGGTCCATGTCAGTGATACTTGTGTATGGAACATGCAGTTGTCACATATGAAGACGGCCTTGGGTCCGACAGTTGAAGTTTAAAAGTATCAGAGGGAGAGAAGCTCCACGCGGGGAGGTGGCTTGGCTGGGTCCGAGCGCCCAGAATTGGCTTTTTAGCAGTGGCAACGCAGAACGGTCTCGGAACTTGCACGCATCGCGCAGGCTACGCAGCCAAGGCCCTCAGCGGCCTGCAGTCCAAGGCCGAGGTGGCGCAGGGAGCACAGAGGAGTGGAGCATCCTGCTCCCTCCCCGAGACCCGGAGAGCGCGAGGAAACAGAAGTGGCGGCGAGCGGCGGATCGCGAGCATAGCGCAAAAAAATGGCACTTTGGAACCTTCCTGCCTGCAGGGACTCTGAAAACTGGTGGGTTATCTGTGATCCCGACCGGATCACCGAGTGGGGGACGAGATCCATCCCTATACCTGCAGGGAACCCTGGGAGGGCAGGGGAGTGGTTTTACACACCCCACCCAGGTCTCCCCAAAGGGAGAACCTCACCCTAGAAACCAGCACCTGAGCAGCCTTTCAAGCACAAATCTCAACAGAAAGCTTAAGGGACATTCTCCAGAAGAGAAGGAGTCATTGGAGCAGCCTCTGCAGCAGACCTTTGCCTGGTGAACTGCCTGGGTAATTTATTGCTCAATATTTTGAATCTGATACCCAAAAATGTGAAGACAGAAGAACAAAACGCAGTCTCAGAACTCAACCCCACCCAGAACAAGTCCTGAAAGCAAGGATACAGGGGAACTAGGAAGCCACATACCTGCAAGTTCTGAAACGATTGCATCCAAAATGAAACAACTCCAATAGGCCATAAAAGAGCTTAAAGTAGAAATAAGCCACATACCTGCAATGATCTCTCAGACAAAAAATGAACTGAAAACTATAATGGAAGAAATGTTCCGTACACATAGAGAAGAAATAGATAAAAGATTAGAAGAAAATAGGAAACAAAAGGAAACTTTACAAGAGCAATTTAGGAATGCATTACCAAGAATGAAACAGGTCCAAAGAGATTGCCAGGATTTGAAAACTTCCACGGAAAGCTTGCAAAACCGCTTAAATGAAACCGACGACAGAATTTCAGACATTGAAGAAAGCATGGCAGCTTATGAGCGTGAAAGGAAGGATCTCATAAAATTGTCAAACACACAAGAAAAATCAATCCAACAGCTGCAAGATGAGGCAAAACGTAATGATATTCGAGTAATAAGAGTGAGTGAAACAGCAGGAGACCACACAAACGATATAAAAGGAATATTTGCTGAAATAATAGCAGAAATTTTCCCAAACAAGGTAAAAGATACTGAGGTACAGTTAATCGAGGCATATAGAAACCGAACGAGCCATAACCCAAAGAAAAACACACACGGACATATAATAGTCAAGATCTCAGATATCCAGCAAAAGAACACAATATTAAAAGCTGCTAGAGAAAAGAAACAGATCACCTATAAGGGAAAGCCCATCAGAATCACAGCAGACTTCTCAATGGAAGCCATGAAATCAAGTAGAGCTTGGAGCAAGATATTACAGATTCTGAGAAAAAACAACTTCCAACCAGACTGATGTATCCTGCAAAATTATCCTTCAAATTCAATGGAGAAATAAAATATTTCCACAACAAAGAACAACTGAAAAACTTTATGAGTGCCAAACCCGCATTGGAAAAAGCACTAAAAGATATTCTAGACAGAGAAAAAAGAGACCACAATCCCAAGAACAATGATAGAAATAATCCCCTAAACAGAACAAGTAAGTAAACAGACAGCAAAAGAAGGAAAACAACAAGTAAATAACATGACTAGAATAAGCCAACATATAACCATTAATGTAAATGGACTCAATTCACAAGTCAAAAGGAAAATATTGGAAGAGTGGATTAAGGAACACAATCTAACAATATGCTGTATACAGGAAATACATTTTACTCAAAAAGAAATCCATAGCTTGAAAGTTAAAGGTTGGAAAACAATTCTCCATGCAACAGGCCCCCAGAAAAAAGCAGGGGTAGCTATTATGTTTGCAAACAATGTAAACTTCAAACCAAAAACAATCAAAAGAGATAAAGAAGGCCATTGCATATTAGTTAGGGGAAAGCTACAAGAGGAAGATGTAACAATCCTAAACATTTATGCACCAAACAATGGAGCACATAACTTTATAAGGCAAATCTTAACAGAAGTGAAAAATCAAATAACTAATAACACTATAGTAATAGGGGAACTAAACACCCCTCTGACACAAAGAGACAGGTCAACTGGACAGAAACTCAGCAGAGAAATAACAGACCTGAACCAAAAGTGTGAACAGATGGACTTAGTAGATGTTTACAGAGTGTTCCAACCCACAGCATCAGAATACACATTTTTCTCAGCTGCACATGGGTCTTTATCTAAAATAGACCACATTCTAGCCCATAGAGCATATCTACCTAAATGCAATAGAATTGAAATTATCCCATGCATATTATCGGACCATAGTGCAATGAAATTGGAAATCAATGACAAAGAACTCCAAAAACCACATAAACACGTGGAAATTAGACAACAACCTCCTGAATAACCAATGGGTCACACAAGAAGTTAAAGAATAAATTAAAAAATAACTACAAATAAATGAAAATGCAAGTACAACCCACCACAATCTGTGGGAGGCAATGAAAGCAGTCCTCAGAGGGAAATTTATAGCAATGAACTCATATACAAAGAAAACAGAAAGAGAGCAAATAAATAACCTAATGCTACACATCAAACTCTTAGAAAAAGAGCAACAAGCCAAACCAAGAGCCCAAAGAAAGGAGGAGATTATAAAACTCAGGGCAGAAATTAATGCAATTGAGATGAAGAAAACTCTACAAAAAATTAGTGAATCAAAGAGATGGTTCTTCTAAAGAATAAATAAAATTGATAAACCCCTAGCCAACCTTATCAAAAAAAAGAAGGGAAAGATCTCAAATTCATGCAATAAGGAATGAAAAGGATGAAGTCACTACAGATCCCACAAAAATCCAAAAGATCATTAATACCTACTTTGAAAATCTTTACTCAGATAGGATAGAAAATACAGAAGAAATGGAAAGATTCCTAGAAAGGTACAAATTATCAAAATTGAATCAGGAAGACATAAAAATCCTGAACAACCCAATATCAGTTAATGAGATTGAAAATGTTATTAAAAACTTACCAACAAAGAAAAGCCCAGGCCCTGATGGATTCACAGCAGAATTCTATAAAACATTGAGAGAAGATCTAATGCCAACACTCCTCAAACTTTTTAATGAAATTGAAAAGGAAGCAACTCTCCCGAACACATTTCTAGAGGCACGTATTATACTGATACCAAAACCAGAGAGGAACCCAACCAGGAAAGAGAGCTACAGGCCAATCTCGCTAATGAACATAGATGCAAAGATACTCCACAAAATATTGGCAAATAGATTACAGTGAATCATAAGGAAAATTATACACCATGACCAGGTAAGATTCATTCCAGGAATGCAGGGATGGTCCAATAATTGCAAATCAATAAATGTAATACATCATATTAATACAGTCAAAGACAAAAACCACATGATCATCTCAATAGATGCAGAAAAGGCTTTCGATAAAGTCCAATATGCATTCATGTTAAAAACCTTAGAAAAAGTAGGAATAGATGGCCTCTACCTCAATCTGATCAAAGCCATCTATAATAAACCAACAGCCAACATCTTACTAAATGGACATAAACTGAAAACTTTCACTTTAAAGTCAGAAACAAGACAAGGATGTCCATTGTCACCACTCCTACTCCACATAGTTCTGGAAGAATTAGCCAGAGTAATCAGACAAGAGAGAGAAATAAAATGAATAAGGATAGGAAAGGAAGAAATCAAACTATCACTATTTGCAGATGACATGATACTATACAAGGAGGACCCCAAAAACTCCACAAGAAAACTCCTGGAATTAATTGACAAATTCAACAGCGTAGCTGGATACAAAGTCAACACCCAAAAATCAATAGCATTCCTATACACGAACAACAAACAGACTGAGAGAGAAACTGAGGAAACCATACCTTTTACTATAGCAACCAAGAAATTGAAATACTTAGGAATCAATCTAATAAAGAATGTGAAAGATTTATTCAGTGAAAACTACAGTACTCTGAAAAAGGAGATCGAAGAAGATTTCAATAAATGGAAAAACATACCCTGCTCATGGTTAGGAAGAACTAACATTGTAAAAATGGCCATACTACCAAAACTGTTGTACAGATTCAATGCAATTCCCATTATACTACCATTAGCATACCTCACAGATGTAGAGAAAATATGTTTGAAATTTGTCTGGAACCAGAAGAGAACCAGAATAGCAAAAGCAATCCTGGGCAATAAGGACAAGTCAGGTAGAATCACAATCCCTGACCTGAAATTATACTACAAAGCTACTGTAATAAAATCAACCTGGTACTGGCTAAAAAACAGACCTGAGGATCAATGGAACAGACCAGAAGATGCAACCATAACGAAAAAGCCACTCAGCTACCTAATATTTGACAAAGCGGTCAACCAATCTCACTGGCAAAAAGAAGGCCTGTGTAATAAATGGTGCTGGAAAAACTGGCTTGCCTCTTGCCAAAAACTGAAAATAGACCCCAGTCTATCACCATGCACCAAACTCAGTTCAAATAGATCACAGACCTCAACATTGAAACAGAAACTCTAAATCTATTGGAAGAGAAAGTAGGTAAAAATCTTGAAGACATAGGAGTAGGCAGAGAGTTCATGAACAGAAATGAAAGTGCAAGGGAAACACTTCAAAGAATCAATAATTGGGACCTCATCCTTCTGAAAAGTTTTTGTACATCTAAAGAAATCACCAGCTAAGCATAAAGAAAACCCACAAATTGGGAAAAAATCCTAGCTGGCTGTCCCTCAGACAAAGGACTGCTATCTAGAACATACAAAGAATTCAAAAACATGTACCTGTCCAAATTCAAAGACCCAATCCAGAAATGGGCAGCTGACATGAATACACACTTCTCAGATAAAGAAATACAAATGGCAAATAAATATTTGAGAAAATGTTCCACATCTTTAGTCATTTGAGAAATGCAAATAAAACAACATCGAGATTTCATCTCACCCCAGTAAGACTGGCCAGTATGAAAAAATCATCCAATAACAAATGCTGGAGAGGCTGTGGAGAAATAGGGACTCTGTTACACTGCTGGTGGGAATGCAGACTGGTGCAACCACTGTGGAGAGCAGTTTGGAGATTTCTCCGCAAACTAGGTCTAGAGGTTCCATTCAAACCAGCTATTCCCCTTCTGGTATTTTCCCAGAAGATCTGAAAGCATCATATCACTCTGATATATGTGCACCCATGTTTATAGCAGCACAATTTGTAATAGCTAAAATGTGGAAGCAACCCAAGTTTCCATCCACGGAAGACTGGATTAAAAAACTGTGGCATTTTTATATAATGGAATATTATTCAGCTATAAAGAAAGACAGTTTTGGGGACTTTGTAGGCAAGTGGTCAAAACTGGAGTCCATACTCATAAGTGAAATAAATCAGCGGTACATGTGCAGGCAACGTATTGTGTCACTGGTGTAAGAACCTGAGTGTGGAATATAAACTAAGAGACATGAAGGAAATCGTTCAAAAGCAAAGAACAAATGGGACGAGGGAGAGGAGAAAAGAAAGAGGCAAAAATGTATGTTTGTACATATGTATATACATATGTGGAGGAGGGCTAACATGGCTATACTATTGTATTATATCACTTAATACTAAGGAATAGTTGATGACGGGTTATTCGATCAATCTTGTATGTCTGTATGTGTTATCCTGAGCACACACTTTGAAGATATCAATTTGCAAAGCAGCAATTACTGTTGGTTTTCTGATGCTTTGTCTATAATTCAATTCTGATCTTACTGTTATTGTACTACTTTGTCCCTCTTTGTTAATACTTTCAGGTTTCTTTCTTTTCTTTTTTTTTTTCTGTTGTTGAGATGATTTGTTGTCTGACCAATTTCGCATGTCTGTATCTGTGTTCATGAGTATACACTTCGAAGATATCAATAGGTAGAGCAACAACCATTGTTGAGTCAATGTCACCTTGTCTGTAAATCAGTTTTGTTTGTACTATTTCTTAAGCTACTTTGTGTCTGTTTGTTAATATGTTTTTGTCCTTTTACTTTTAAAATTAAAAAAAAAAGTATCAGAGGAAAATGTTAACTACTTTTAATATGAATTGACCATGATGTCTGTAGACAGTTTGTCAGATTTTAAAGAGAAATATTAACAATTGGAATCATGACACAGACTGTGACTCTGTATTGCAGATACTACAGATCTGAAGCAGCAAAACATCACTGGAATGCAGAACAGTGAAAACAGGAAAATCTGTTTATCTTTTGGAATGTATAGAATACATGTGTGGGTATCAGGTTTAAGAACTTAGATTTGGGGGAAAATGACTGAAATTACCTTGAGTTTTCCAATAAGTCTATTTAGAAAATGTAAAGCATCATGTAGAAAGAAAAAAAAATGTTTTTCTCTTCCAGGAAGCTGTTACTTATGATAAATTAAAATAAAAAGAAAAAATTCAATGTGGAAAAAATTAAATACTTTCAATCAAATTATAAGTAGGGCAGAGTAGTGTGTACCCTTAATGTCCTGTGTGACAATGAGGAATAACCTGAAGGAAACGAATAGGGCAAAGCCCTTAGTAAAACATAGAGAAATAGGTTCTTGTTATCACTTGGACCATGTCCTTGTTAATCCTCCCTTCTTTATTTTTATAAGGAAATCACACCACCTCATATTGAAATTTTTACCACCAATACAGACTTAATAGCACTGCAGTGGACTTCAAAAAATGCTCAAATAATTTAAAGATACTGAAAGAGTTTTCTTTCCTGGTTTGCTTCTTTCTGTATGCTTTCCTTTATCATTTATCTAATACAGCACCAAATAAGTTAAAACATTCTGTTAAAAATGGGAAAATTTGGGTAGGGTAGTATGTCCATTCTTCACTTATTTGAGGTGTGATATTTTCCATATTTACAAATCCAAGAGATAGCTTCCTTTAAAGTATTTTCATTGGAGAGAACTTCCTTATGTGTTTTATTGAGTCATCTATGTAACACTTTCTCTTTACCTTACTACTATATCATTTTTCCACTTGAAATTATTTGATATTAGAGGACCTCTTCTATGGTAAATTTACCTATGTGTTATTCAGTGCAAAATAAAATGTCAGAATCAAGGGTGTTCTTTACTACACCAAATGTTGTCTTCATCTAACATTACATGCAAAGAGTAGAAAGCTAATTCTACGTATTATTTTTGGTTTATTAATAAGTAGAACTTGCATCTAATGCAGCATCAACAATAACTACATATAAACAAAGACAGAAATATGCACACACAAATATAAAAAAAAAACCTGAACACTTACAAATCACATACAGAAACCAAACCAAATGTGTACTCCGGAAGCAACGTTATTCTGGCAAGGGAGTGAAAAGCATTAAGGGTGCTCACACGCAATTGTTTCCAAGTGATCTTGTATGCTCACGTTTTCTGTTCCTGGTTGTACTCCGCAGGTATTAGAAAGGTGTAGATAACCTGGATGTTTACTCTGTAACTTACACAAGAGAGCAGATATAAAATTGGAGTTTATCTCTATTCATGCCAAATAATTCCTATACCTATTAAACATATAATGCAGTGTCAGAAAAGCAAGGAACAATGCCCTTTCTAACACAGTTGAGAGAATAATGAACTCTCCCTTAGAACCCATCAATCCCATGACACAAGAGCAGAAATTTAGTTCACTGGAAAATGAGAGAAAAGAGAATACCACAGGGTAAGAGTGAGTGAACACACAGAGATACGAGGCTGGTGCCATCTTTGGGAGTAGCAAGGTACGCTGAGTGCTTGGAATCAGTTCAGGGCCCGGCAGCTGTAACAGCAACCCTAAGAAGCAAACTTGGAAGGATAGACTGTGACTTTCCTTAACAATGTAAATTTTGTCTTGTAATTATCAGAGTTTATGTTGTTCACAATAAGTAGAATGTTAGTAATAGCTTTCAAATAACTTAGTCATAGGAAGTGTGATACAATGTTTTTGCAAGTGAACTGATATACAGATATAATTATCTCTTTCTTTCATTTTAAAAATGACTCATTATTAATGACAGGTTCATAGATTTTTATTCATCAGACCTTCATTTGTATTCACTTCCTGTAAATTCTCATTTCAGAAGAAATAGAGAAACAATTTACTGAGCTGAAGTTAAATTCTATAACAGACTACCCCAAAGGAATTTTTCTTATTACACAAAATTGCTTTGGGTAAAATGGTGCAAAGGTCTCATTCAATTCAATGAGCTTTTGCTTATTAAAAATAATATGCATTTATAAAATGAATTTTCTCCTTTTTAAACAAGGGGATACATTTTAACATAAAAATTTCCAGAAATCATAACACTTATTTGTAATTATATTTGCTTGTTCTAAACAATCCTGGTTTCTCTTTTATTTTGAATTCACTTGTTATTGTGAACAGTGTTTACTCAATTTTAGCTAGTGAGAAAGTGCAGAGAAAGGGTATGAGAAACCCACTGTAAATCACACCACACATTTTCAGAGACAATTGAACTGATTAGTGTCAAACAAATAGTAAAGGAGCAGAGCCAAAGGAGTAATTCTATACTTTTATAATAAAGAGGGAGTTACATCTTAGATATGTAATTTAGAGGCAATAATAGAACTGAATATAAATTGGTTTGTTTTACATTAAAGCTATGGATTGGTAATCCCAATTGTCCATGATAAAATATCACTCATTGCAAATTTCTTTAAATTGATATATTTATTTTAATTTTTATATATAGATGTGTAATATGTTTTGTTATATAAAACTTAATTTTATGTAACATAAAATATAATTTTAATTAGGCATATATTTTTGAGAAGCAGAGACCGATATGAAAAAATATTTAAAGAAATAATGACTAAGAATTTCTAATAATTAGAGAAATGTATTAACGTTCAGATTGTATAGGTCTGCAGGTTGCTAAACAGAAAAGATTATTCAGGAGTTAACACAAGTAACATGGAAAAGTTTAAAAGCATCAGATGCAAAGAAAAATTCCTCCATCTCTAAAGAAATAGAAGCAAAACAACTGAAAGAGAAATGATTATTTAAGCAAATCAGAGTTCTTAATTACAAAAAACAGAAAACCATAAGCTTACTAATTTTGTATTATATGGAGTAAATTTTAAGTTTAGAAATGATATCATTTAAATGTAACCTGAAAATATTCTTAGTTACACTGGCACCTATGGACCATTTCCTGGAAAAGACTAAAGGTTTGACTATAAGAAATAAAGTATTAAAACAGTGATACTTATCATATAAATGATAAATAAGATATGAAAAATTACCCATAATGGTGATTACATTTTTATCTATATTTATTATTTATTATATGCAAAGGCAAATGGAAGACTTTTGAATGTGTTATGTTATTTTAACCTCCTGACAATCTTGTGAGGTAAGTAGTAGTATTACAACCCATTCGATTTAGATTTCAAACTGCAGGTTATATCAGTATAGGTCATCAAGGAAAAAGATGAGGTACAATTAGCTGTCCCATGTCATAGAGGAGTAGCACATATGAATATGATAGCAAAATACAGTGTGCAGTTTAAAGGTTAACTGTAAGTATGATCACAATATTAAAGAAAAGCATGTAAGAGATAATACTAGAAATTAACTGCAAAAAGTTTTGTCTCTTTCTGGAAGTTAGGAAATGAGAAATTTATGAATAAAGAGAAATAACTAAGTTTTAAGTGAGGAGAACTGTGAGTTGAGATTATTTCAAGTTGGCAGCACTCATTCATCAAAAAGATATGTGCAGGTTGAGAAAGCTCCTTCTAAAAATTCAGCAATCAGTTTTTTTGTAAGGCATACTTTAGAAAGTTGCAGAAATATTTAAAATGAAACAATGGGAAAACATTATGTCACAGGTATGATAACCAACCAGTGCTAGTCAATATACAATCATAAAGACTAAATTTTAAAATAAAAATTTTTATGAAAATTGAATTTACAACTGCCAAAGGAACCATAGGTCAGGTCTTATTATAATGATTCCCATTATGTAGCACAGCTTTGAGATACACAGGGACACCAGAAATAAAGAAATAGGAAAGCAGGACATGGTTGCTCACGCCTGTAATCCCAGCACTCAGAAGGCCAAGGCAGGAGGACTGTTGAGAGTTTGAGGCCAGCCTGAGCTACAAAGTGAGCTCAAGGTCAGCCTGAACTGCATAGTGAGACCCTGTCTCAAAAAAAAGCACAAAAGAAATAAAGAAATAGGTAACAATCTTTTCTGTTTATTTTATTTATTTAAGTGATTTAGATAGAAAGTGTCTCCCAGAAGTCTCGTGTGCTTAGAGGTGGGGCTCACGAGCCCTGTAACACTTTGGGAGGATTAGTGACTGAGTGTCCCGGTACAATGCGGGGCCTGGCTGAAGGACGTAGAGCCATGGGGCAAATTTCTCTCACGCTGTTTTCTACTCTGCTGCCCAGCTGTCCCGGGTTGAAGAGCGCTGTTCTTCCTGCCCTTCCATCATGGTGTTTCTGTTTGGGAACTAGCTGGCCATGGACTGTTGCCTCCAAAACCATGACAAAAATAAGTATCTCCAGCTTTAATCTGTGGTTGCCAGGGACTTTGTCCCAGCAACTCAAAAGAGACTAATAAAAAATTTAAACATTTTAATATATTATTTTTCAAGATAGTTAAATAAAAGATGTAAATAAAGTGACCAAAATTATAGAATATATTCATCCTTATATACCACATAGAGATTTCTTTTCAATCATAGATATTTACTGAAAAACACATCACGTTCTACTTCCCAAGAGAATTGCAGATATATTTCACTGAAGTGATTTCTTAAGGACTATATTCTCTGACCATATATGTGAACTCAAATAATCAATAAGCAAACTACGGAACGAAACATTTTCCATCCTCCAATTACCTAATGTACTTCCAGATATATAAAAATTAGGTAGATTGAAGGTTTCAGCCCACAGACGAGAGTATGAAAGTCTCCCTATTTCAAAAATGCAACAGGCTAAATACAAGCAAAGTAGCACTGCCGACTAAACTGGCTAGTTTTTAGGGTAAAAGTTCTTTACCAGAGAAGGAAATAGGAGGACTGAGGGGCTGTTCAGAAATCAGGTTAGGGAGTATCGACATGAGACCATCCCCATTCTGGGTCCGTTGGCTTGGGGTTCATAGACACTAATAATTTTATAGTCAATAGTCAATATCTTCTTGAGGGGCTTCATATCTTAATATCATTCACTGCTAAATGACTGATGAAAACATTCCAGAGGGTAAGAGGTAGCAGGCTTGGAATTTTAGAGTTAAAAATCTAACCCTCTCTGAGTGGATCTAAGAACAGTGTATTCATCCACAATTTCTCAATAGATTAATATGGGAATCAAGAAAATCAAAGACCAATGACACATCCATGGCGAAGTAGCTACACTAGTTAAGGAAAGTTAACTTACACAAATGAAAGGAAAAATAGGTTCTTACTGATATGTATTCACTTTATCTCTTAAGCATTAGCAAAGAAAGAAAAACAGAGTATAACCAAAATTTACATTTACTATGGTTTTGACATAGAGTATCAATGTGCTATCTGTTTTAAGGTGACTGAGGTGACCTTGTGTTGACTGAGCACTAAAACGAGACCAGAGTTGGAGCACTCTGGAGACTACCTCCAAGGATGCGCATCTAAGATGCTACACAGTGTTAGGCAAAATTTCTTCACTTTCCAGACACTGCCTCCTGCACCTAAGGATACAAGAACTAATGGTTTTCAAGAGAAGAATTTACATGATATGATGCTATGAAGACAGAAAGTATGATCTATTAATTAATATTTAATATAATGAATATTAAACATTAAATCCATTATTTAATATTTAATATGACAATAGTAAATATTAATTAAATAATAGATTTTTCCTAGACATGTAACACATAAGAACAAGTGATGTTGCCAAGTATAGTCAAATACCCACCTAACCACATCATTAGCAGTTTAAAGCAATGATTTTATTTTCCTCACAATTTTCTGGTTCGAGAATTTGGAAATAGTTTGGGATGGCAGTGCTTCTGCTTTGTTCTAAAAATTTCAGTTTGTAGCTAATGGGGGATCAGTCACCTGAAGTCTCCTAGAGTTGGGCACCCAACGCAGCTGGTTAATGCTGGTTATTGTCTGGTATGGTTGACTAAGGTTTCCGCATGTGGCCTCTCTGGGATAGCTGTATCCAATTATGAAACCTTTTCCATAGTGATGTCTTCTCTCCGTGTCAATTTAGAAACCAGAAGATGCTCCCTCACCTTTCATAACCCAGCCCTCAAATATCACATAGTGTTAGTTCCACAATGCTCTACTGGGAAAGCGGTCATAAATTCAACCATATTCATAGGAAAAGAAAAAGACCCTGTGTCTTTAAAGATAGGAGACTTGTGGGTATTTAATTTGTGGACATGTTTAAAAACTTAGAAAATGACAATTCACTAAGCAGTAAAAATGTGTACTAAATTGAAATACTAAATACTAAATTGAATTGAAATGCATGTAGACTTCTTTTCAGAAGTAAAAATAAAATGGTTTTAAGCCAATGAATGATTCACCATTCATGTGAAAATGTCTAATGATTAGAGTTAATGTTTATATTCAATGTATGTTTCCTACACTCTCAGATAGAAACCAAAACCAAGTTTCATTTAAGTCAGAGAACACTAGAAAAAAATATCCACAGTAAAGTGATCTTTCCTCTCTTGAATGACCAGTTTAAACAATGATAAAACAGTCATATAATTACTCTCCACATGGACCTAACTTCCAGTTTTAATTCTTGCTTAAATGGTCAACTTACATTAGCAGTAAAAATAATGATTAGTCAGTGTGTAAAAATGACTTACGCTTGTGAAAATGTCTTAAGTTTTAGTATAAACTATTGAAAAATGGTAGCATTAAAAGAGAAAGAAAAAAGGAAAGATAATATACCAATTAAAGTGCTATTAGTGCTATAGTACTGGTTAAATCCCTGAGAGTGGTATAAAAGTCTGATCCGACTGAAGATGACCAGGAACGCCTGCTAGACACCATGTGTTTAGAAAGGATACAGTGTATCCATGGATACCAGTCATCCTTCGGTTTAAATAAAAATAGCTTAATGTTAATTCTTGGAGACAATTTCTACATTAGGCAAACTATATAAGAAAAAAATTGTTTACTGGTTCGCATAATTTGATTGTATTTGCTGCACAAGTTCATCCATTCATTAAATGCTTTATAAACACACAGAGCTTTCTTTTCATTCATAATTGATTAAATTAGTGACTTAGAGATAGATTAGGTCTGATGTTATTCCTGGCATTTTATAGCGCTCCAAAGGAACTTTCGCATTTCTTTAAAAAATCTATTTTTCTTTATGAAAGGTCAGTTTTTAAGAAAAAACAGCAAGAAGTCAAAAGACATTATTTCTTCTTTGTTTGAAGATTATACACCCTATTTTAAAATGAGTCGAGTCATAAAGCCTATCTTTGACTCATTTCTTACCATCGTCTCCCAAATACCTTATATCGCTTTTAGTAAAAATGCTACCTCAGTAAACAGAATAAGGAATTCATTTGTGAAGTAATGCTTTTGCTCTTTATAGTGCCAGCAATAGAAACATTTGGTTTGAAGCCAAAAGATACTATTTTTGGCTTAGAATAGTTTTCCAGCTGTTGTTGGGGAAAACGTGTTACAACTCCCCACCCAGTACAGCGGCATACTCATCCATACATTTATATTTTGCTGTATTTTTCAAATCAGTAATGCAGCTGCCAAAATATGCCTCCTCCTTCCAGCAGGTGGTAAATTATTCTCTGCACAAAATGACATCATTCCCTATCTCGCAGAAAACATGCCCTCCTAGCTGAGAGAAGAGCAGAGCTATTATGGAAAGCAAAATTTAGAGGATTTTACCACATCGTATTTAGCGAAAGGGTATCATATATTTTAGAGAATTAATAACCAAGCCCACAAAATGAAGCTATTAATGATACTTGAAAAAGAATCTGTAAAAGAGAAGCAATTAAAGATCTCCCGTCAAAGGTAAAATACTTTCCTTTTTGAGAAGCAGTGCTAGAGGAAGCATAATTCTTTTTCATGGTCTTCTATTCTCTATGCCAACAAAAACAAAAATTTATTATAGGAAAGATAATTTTTCTGATCGTGAGGTTACCTTTGACTGAAATTCACAAAGTTTCAAACTGTTTATGTACCTGTTAAACAATAATAAATGCTCTGGAGGTAATTGTGATATTTTATATGTAACTATAAATCTTAAGCTAATATTAAAGTATTAAAGCATAGTAAGACTGCATGTAATATACAAGTGCTGAAAGTCATTATGGACATTTTTATACAGCTAAATATGAAGTACTCTTTTCAGTACAGAACCCTTTATTAATTTTTCAAATTTGAAAAGTGACAGCTTATATTTTGCGTTTTCCTTTTCCTGGACAGAAAATATTTGCATTGTTTTTTGTCGGAAGAAAAACAGTTTAAGACAGACAAAACATTTGTTAACCAATTCACTGTCATTAAAACTTTTTGAGATGAATATAATTTTGTCCCATCTCAAATAAATACACACTGTGTTTTACCAGTGAATCTTGGTTACCTACTCTTTGTGAAATCACCTTACCAGTTATGACCAAAGTAAATCAGATAGTTTGGGATCTGTTGTTTTGCTTCAGGGAGAAAACTGGCACTTCTCATAAAAGAGAAGAGATCTCCATGCACTAGAGAAGATCCAAGCCCATCTGCAATTTACTCACTGGCAACTCCTGCTCATAGTGAAAGGGTGGTTTATTTAAATAGCATTCCCTTGTGTTAATCCTGTAACTATCTTTGAAGATAATTTGGAGGGAATGAAGGAATCTCTCTCCTGTGTGTGTGTGTGTGTGTGTGTGTGTGTGTGTGTGTGTGTGTGTTTGAATATGCGTGTGTTATAAGGAAATTGCTGGCAATGAGCTCCTTCTACAGGCTAGGGAGTTCATCTCCCAATCTGCAAAGTTAAAATTGTTTCAAGAAACTAAACCTGTAATCTCAGCAGTCAAGAAACAGGCAGGAGGATCTCTGTGAGTTCAAGACCAGCTTGGGCTACAAATTGAGTTCAATGACACTCTGTCTCAAAAACACACACACACATGAAAAGAAACTAACTATAGGTATATAAAAATGATCCATCAGTGTAAATAAACAAAACATTTTTTCCATATACATAAGATGTCTTCTAAAGCTGGATCTTCAAATATTTCTATCATACTATCATAGCAATTTAGAGCTAGACAGGCAAGTCAAAGTCTTCCTCATCTTCACTGTCTTTTTGTAGATAACAAAAATGATCCTGATCATGTAGATATAAATTTACAAGTTATTCCCTATAAGAATTTTTAAAGTATGTAGACTTTATATATCACAACCATAAAGATCTATCCTTCAGGTTCATACTACTAATTCATTTAAATAGAATATGCTCTAGTTTTTAATAAATATTTGCAGAATGACTGGTATTACAACAATAATACAAATGGTTCTAATACACTTCATTTCCGATGTAACACTTACAGGTCCATTTGTTACAGTTATTGAACTGGTCAAATTAGGTCAATTTCACTAATTTTATACCTATTCAAATTTCCTTAGGTTTCCTTAATGTCCTTTTCCAGTTCCAGGATCCTATCCAGGTCACTGAATTACACTTCGCTGTCCTATTTCCTTAGGGTACCCCTGTTTGTGACATTTTTGTCAGACATTCATTGTTTTTTGATGACTTGGACAGTTTTCTAGGTTATTGCAGTACATAGCATATCCCTTAGGAGGGATTTGTCTGGAGTTTGTCTCATGGCTAAAATGGATAATATGTTTTGGATAGCATTATAGAACTCTGTTGAACCTCAGTGTGTTAGTCACATTAGAGATTCTTGCTTTAGGCTAACTCTTTTGTTTTGTTTATCCATTTGTTTGTTAATGTAGTGCAGAGTGTTCGACCCAGGGCCTCTTGCATGCGAGGCAAATGGTGTGCCACTGAACTATACCCATGCCGCCCCTCCCAAGACCTACTTTCTTAAGCATTGCTCATCAGGAAGAATAAGCCCCAGGAAATGGTGACTAGGAAATTCAGAATTTGTTCTCAATGGTGCTTTTGAACTTTCAAGTTCTATATTCACATAAAGCCTTGTACTTGTGTGTTAGTCAGTCTTCCCCCTGCTGAGACAAAGCACCTAACACTAACAAGTTAAATGAGGAGGCCTCCATTTTGCTTCTGGTTTGAGGGGATGCAGTCCATTGTGGGCCAGCTCTGTGTCAGAAAGAACAATGCTTTGCTCATGGCAGGGAGGAAACGCAGCAGGGGAGCAATGCCAAAGAGAAAGGGCAGGCGATATAAACTGCAGCACCGCGCTTCTGTGACATACCCAGGCACGCGCACCAGTGTGCGTTATCTGCCGGGCGTTTCTTAACTCAAGCTGACATATGGCTAATGGCCAGAATCTACCCTTTGTCAACTTAACACCCAAATACATCTTTTAAAATTGTACTTAATCTCCAATTAAAAACAGTAATACCTCAACAATGCATCTGCTCTCACACCTTTCTGTTCTCAGACAAAAACATTTGAAAAAATTTTAATTTTGCTCACAAACCATATTAGGTGAGTAATACAACCGCAGCCGTCTTCCCCATACAAGCACAAACACACACATTTTCCTCAAAATCTTAAAAGAAATCAGGTTTGTGAACTGAAGTACCACTGTATAATAAAATGTTAGTAAGTCTATATAACGTAATACAACTGCCATGTGTAAAGCCAAAACATAATATTCTCATCACCAAAGTATAAACAATTGTTATTTTTCAAGAGTTCAAGTCAAAGTCTCTTCTGAGATATAAGGCAAGTTCAGCGCTGAAATTTTGTAAAAATAATAAGCAAATTATCCGATTATACAATGGCATATGATAAACATCTACATACCAAAGGAGAGGACTCAGGGAGTAAAAAAATTGGGGCTAAAGCAAAACTGAAACCCACACATGGAAACAAATCCTGTAGCTCTATATTTAGCATCCAAAAAAGATAGTGGTGAGAGATGAGTTTCAGAGGGTCTGGGGAACCCCATTACTATGACTTTCCTAGTTGGAGGACACATGGCCTCTCTCTTTGGGTGATTTCAGTTGCGGCCTGCAGGTTTCCTGGGCAGATTTTCACATCCCTGGCATCTAGGCCTTCCTTCAGGGTCCACTGTACTTTCAGTTTCATTTCCATAGCTTCATTTATTGCCCTCTTGCAGGCTGCTTGGCTCATCTCTCAGGTCTGCGTTGAAATTTGGATGGAAGCTGCAATGATCCCACAACTCTTTCATCCGACAAGGGGAAATAACTAGTGTAACTGTGATCATGCTAAGGTCTGTCGCCAACTGGAGCCGCAGCCAGCTCCCCTTAAACTGAACCACAGCTGCAGGAGCTTCTGATGGTCTAGATGGCTGAAGTCAGGGATACACTTCTGTGAGCATCCCTGAATTAGCAGGGCACTCTCGGGTCCTCCTAAAGTAACTCACAGTCTGTAAAAGTTTTAGTTCACAGTTGACTCACTCTAAGGCAGGGAGCCATCCCAAAGGGGTATCACAGTGGAGAAATGGTTCATGGCAGGCAGAAGGAAGCAAAGTAGTAAAGTAGTGAGGAGACACTAAGAGAAAAGCAACAACCACAGCCCTCTTTTGGTCCCTTATATTCTATCCAGGCTACCTGACATTAGGTTCAGTAACACTCACACCCAGGGAGGGACACCCCTAATGCTACCCAGAACTTTGCCAAACTAACCAATGGGCTAATTTAGTAATCACACACCCTTGATCCCAGCATCTCACACTCTAGATTCAGCCACCTCTGTGAAGCAGCATCTATGACCACATGAGGCTTTGGGGGGGAGGTCATCTTGACACAAACCCTAACATCATGCTAATCTTTTGTGTATTATGGCCTAGTCCTAATTTTTGAATTGCTTCTTTTTTGAGTAAGTTGTAGAGTTTTCACGTCTTTCAGCTCTGCTTTTTACTCCGGGTGCTCATTGTAAATCCATCTGAAAGTAACCAGCAGCACCTGTACAATAAGCTGAATGTTGAGCTGCTTTGAAACTTTCTCCACCAGATTAATTTTTGTCACATTAAATTTCTGCTACATGCAAAGTGCCGGGCCATGAAAATAAAGATGTTCCTCCCCAGAATGTCACTGCATCAGCTCCAGCCCATTTTCAAGTAGAGTCCTAATTCCCATGTGAAACCTTCTTAGCCTGTCCTTACTGTCTTCACTCTCTGCCATCTCATCAGCATTCCAGTATTCTGAACCCAACCAGAATTGCTCACCAAGCTCTGTGTGCATTCTAAGTCATCTGTAGCCCAGATTACCAAGCCTCTCTCTCAAAAATCCTTCCATAGACCAGTTCCAGAAGCCTCTGAACCACATCATCAGGTACAATCACAGCAAGAACTTTATTTTCCCGATACATTCTTTGTGTCAATCACCTTTCCTATTTTGAAACATAACACCTGACACCCATAATTTAAATGAAGAGAGGTTCGACTGGTCTCAGGGTTTCAGAGCCTTCAGTCCACGGTACACTGGCTCCACCCTAGAAACACCATTTCAGAAGGACAAGATGGAGCAGTGATGCTGCATTTGCGCCTGTCGGGAAGCAGAGCAGGGGAAAACACAGGATTAGAGAGAGGATATAAAATCAAGTACATACATCCATGACCCACACAGACACGCTCAGAACTGTGTTTTATTAATATGCTATCTTTTTTCTTTTAAAGAGAATAAAATAAAAAAATAAAATAACAACCACATAGACAAAAAACAAAACAAAGCAAAAACAATAAAACTGATACAGGGTTTCAGAACAAAATGATAGGGATTCACAGGGGTTGTTATATTATACATTGTTATCTTTAGAGAAGTTACTCAGATTACCAGATGTAAAAACGCAAGATTGTTTAAACCATGAAAGAGAATAAGAAATAATAAATAAAATAATAGAAACTATATACAGTTTCACTAGACAAGATGGTAGGAATTCACCAATGGTTCCTTAATTCAGAAAACTTAATATATCATAATTTATTCTTAGTTTCTTTCAGGATATCCAGTTCTATATAAGGATCAATCACAAACTTAATCTGATACTTAAAGGTAGACAGTGGCATTATGCACAGGAGAATATTAATCCAAACTTACTACGCGCATTACTGGCAAGTGCCCCCTCCTCATTCAGAGCGATTTTAGAGAAATAATTCCATCATGAGTTCACCAGCTAATGACTCCTGCTCTGACAAATTACCATAAATGGTGATTTAAAACATGACAAATTTAGAATTGGAGGAGGCTGCAGGGCAAAATTATGATTACTAGGCTAAAACCTTAATATAGGTGAGATGTGAGGGGAACTGGTCCTGATTTTTGATCCCCTGCCTGAGGCAGTCTGTGCTGGCTGCGGTCTCCCTCCACAGTGTCACTCGAGTCCGCCGGGCCACCAAGTTTCACTCTCTGAATCCATTTTTCTCACGTTCCTGTTGTAAGAACATTTATGATCATTCTGGGCCCACATGTATCATTTCAGGGTACTGAAATGAGAGACATTTTTGCCACATATGATATTGGTAGGTTTTGAGGATTAGGGGGCAAGCACCTTTGACTGGAACATTATTGTGCTTATCATGAACCTGAAATCAGGCAAAAGCAAAGAATCTTGGGAGCACAAGTGAAGAGTGAATGGTTTGGAAGTCTTAGCTCAGAGAATGCATTTAATCATCAGACCTCCATACATCTCTTCAATTCTTCTGTTTTCAAGGTATAGGCAAAGTGATTACCGAGCTGTATATTTCTTGAGAAATTGGTGTAAGACACAGATATGTGTAATATGAACTCATGATGACATTTTGTTAGCTTGATTCTTCTAAACTTGTAACGTGGACCTAAGCAAAACAGGGGTTTGTGTAGCAAACTAACAAATTTGAGAATAAAAATTCTGCGAAGTCCCAGGATCTCAGATTTTTTTTTTTTAATTTTCTGCCTTCCTAATTCTGGAGACACAATGAAAGCAGTCCTAAGAGGTTAGTTCATAATTATGAATGCATGGATTAAAATCACAAAGTGATTCTAAATCAATAGCCTGACCATCCATCTCAAGGTCCTAGAAAAACAATCAAAACCAACAACTAGTAGAAAAAAAAGAAATTATAAACGTCAAAGTAGAAATGAATGAAATTGAGGCTGAAAACACAATACAAAAGATTAGTGAATCAGGAGTTAGTTCTTTCGAAAGTTAAACAAGGTTGAAAATTTTTAGCAAAACCTACCAAAAGAAGGGGAAAAAAAACATATCAATGAAATTAAAAATGACAAAGATAAAAAGCACATTGAATGTCACCTTCAACAGAGGAATAAAAGAAACTTTGAAATATTTACATTCCAAAACATTGGAGAATTTAGAAGACATGGGGAAGTTCCAAGACACATATGAATTATCAAAATTGAGCTAGTAGGATATATAAAAACCCTGATTAGACCAATAACAGTCAATGAACTAATGACAAGAATAAAAACCCTACAAACTAACAAAACCAAGGACTTGCTGGTTTCAGGACAGGGCTCCACCAGAACGTCAGAGAAGATCTAACACCAACACTCCTCCAATTCCTGCATAAAACTGAAAGGGAGAGAACACAGTCCAATCTCTCAGCTATCATTAACCTGATGCCAAAACTAGACAAAGCCTTTTTAAAAGAGGGAGAAAACTACAGGCCAACCTCCTTAATCAACATAGATACAAAAAGCCTCAACAAAATACTTGCAAACAAATCCCTGGAAGGAGCATACACCATGTGCAAGGGTGTTTCCTCCCAGGGATGTAAAGATGGGTCAACATATAGAAAGATACAGAGTTACAGACAAAGTGGTAGGAAATGAACAGTGGTTGTTGTATTACGTATTGACATTTTCAGAGTGGTTTCTCAGGAAAACAAATAGAGACATGCAAGATTGATCAAGCAAACAATCATTAACTGTTTGTTTCACCACAGCAATAGAAGACAGTGGTACAACTATGATAATGATCCTGTATATACATACATACATAATTTCCACTTCCTGGTGGATAATCTTGAAAGATCAGATTAAGAAGAATAAGCGTTGCTTGCAGATGTGGCAGTATAGAAAACGGTAATAGCCAAACAGCCAATAAAGTAAAATGGAATCTTCCTAAATATATAAAACTTTTAGGCCAATAGTCAATTTCTAGGAAAACTTCAAGGATATTTTAATATGTGTAATTCAAAATTTTCATGTAAATTTTAAACAAAAATAAGAATCCATGAACAGTTATATACTTGCCTATCCATGGGAGGAAGCTGCTCTCATCTATGGAGAACTGAAAAGGAACACAAATATTGGTATTTCTGATAACATGTGAGGTCTGTGAGTCTCCGTCCAAGTATCTGACCATGGATGCTCGGAGGATGAGAAACATTGCTTGGAGATGAAATTTAGTTCTGTCACTGAGAATTTAGAAGGGCAAATGCATTGGTACAAGACAGACTTAAATAAACAACACCCAACTGAGACCTCTGCAGTTATTTATTTGTAACTCAAGGACATGAGAACAAGTACAGAACAAAAGCATTTTGCAGCATGTAAGAGTTCCGGTCGGAGATAGGGCCCAGAAAAGGAGGAGCTGCTACGCAGTGTGTGTTAAGGTAGTTTAAGCAAAGTTACTGAACAGGAAGCTCGTCAGAAGGAAGGAGGAATACAATGACCAGAGCACACACCTGCTGAGAGTAAGCTGTTGTCAAGTGCGCTAAATGTTGCCCTGAAGATCTGTTCTAATCTTTGACCAGAAGTCTGGGAACTATTTCTCCCAAGGTCCATTCCTTGAGCGTTCATACTGAGCATCCCTGTGGGCGGAGTTTCCCACAAGTCCTTCTTTGAACCAAGGTTAGATTTTGGCTGCTTCAATTCATTTACTGTAGTAGGAATAATTATATAAGAGTTACTTAGTTTTTAAGAGAGTGGTCAGCTGTCTTGATCTTGGTACACTGAGTTCACGATAAGTCTGACTGCATATGGTGCACAGATTTGTTTTGTGTCTGTGTGTGGGTGAGTGTGTGTGTGTGTGTGTGTGTGTGTAAGAGAGGGAGAGAGACAGAGACAGAGACAGATAGAGAGAGACAGAGACAGACAGACAGACAGAGACACAGAGACAGAGACAGAAAGAGGCAGAGAGAAATTTAGCCCCCAATTCTTTTTCCTCCAAGTCAGTCCAGGTGGAGACAATTTTTATTTTTTGATGGAAGAGGGATATCTAGCTTTTCAGAATCATGCTCAAATTGCTAGTGGAAAAAAGATGAAAATACAAATGTTGGTTATTTTATACCTCTAATGTTTATGTGACAAATTATATAGCAAGAGCACATATATATTCTCTTTCTTATGGAATTTGGGAAAAATCATTTTATTAACAATTTACCATTCATTCATCAAAATAATTTGCTAATGTTAGGATTTGGTGAGTTATTTTCAGGGTTTTATTGCTTAGCTGATCTTATTTAATTATTTTGTTTGAAATATCTTCATAATTCTTGATTCGGTTTTAACAAAGATTTTGAAATTCTGGTTTTTTTAAACAAGTCCTCCTCTAACAAAGAGCTTACTCCCCTATGTACAACCTGAATCCAAATTTTCGCAAAAGTAAATATAATTTTAGGTTATTAGTCACAGTTAAAATGGGACAGAAATTTTTTATTTTTATTATTACAACCAGGTTTAAAAATGCATTCTCTATAATAGGAAATGTTTAAAATTTCTTTAATGTTTGTTTTAAAAACACACTACACACTATATTTTTTTAAAAATTTGAATTTTTATTACTTGGAAAGCATTAGAAAGCATGAAAATAGTAGCATAAAAATCACTTTTTAACTACTAAGCTTACAATATTTAACAAAACTGGAAAAGATTTTGACTTCATTCAACTTTAATTTTATTGTTGAAAAATTGAATGTATATATGTCAAATTGATAATAAGTAAATAATTAAGAAAGAGGTTTAGCCTGTGCTGTACTTTCTGCAACCCAGAAACACCAATGACCCTCTACAGGGCTCAGTAGTGACTAGCATTTACCACACTGCATGATGAAGATTAAATAACTTCTCTATCTATGCAGAAAGTTCTATTGATTGGAATGGAAAATTAATTCAAGGTAAGAATAGGTGTTTACTGGAGCTGAATATGTACCTCAGTGTCACAGCACTCTACTGTTACTAGTTCTGGATCAGTCCTAGCACTGAAAAAAAAAAATATATATATATATAAATTTGCAAAATAATACACAATAACTGGGAAAGTAGAAAAACAAGAATATTTCACAGGGTCTATTTTACAGCATTGTTAGCAATATAAAATTATATGAATCTTTATATTAAGTTCCTCATAAAGACCAGACTACTTAATGATGTGATGAATTTGTTTTACAGAGCTGAAATAAGGAAGTAAATTTGCTCTTCAGCATTCATTAAAAGTGAAGACTTGCAACTTTATCTTCAAAACTTATTTACAGTACAGAGACAGTATATTAATCTCCCCTACTTGTATGTGGTGTAAATTACAAAATGCCTGGAGATGCTATAGAGGAGAACATGCTTTTAATATATATGTCTAATTATAAATATAAGGAATCAAAATGTGAGAGTAACAAATAAAATAATATTAAAACTTAAGTTTTGCCATATTTATTGAACTTAGACTTTTCTGGGAGAAACATAATTTATAAAATATTTATTCCAGGAAGATAGAATTTTGACTTAGCCAAATATGGCAGAGCAACAAAAATAAACCTTATGCCTCTAGCTAAGTAGATTTTTATTACTTTTTAAACTATCATTTCCTATCTTTCATTCATCAGGAGGATCTATACCCGGACTCAGACTTCAGTAAGAGCGGCGCTACTTCTCTCTTTCTGAGTGATGATCATGCTATACTGTCACTTAAGTATACCATAGGTGAAACGTTGATGAAATGAGAATACCACTGTGCTACTGAATGAAAATAATAAATGACAAATGCCACATGAGAGATTAGAAAAAGCCAAAACATTCTCGATAAAATTCAGGAACTCTTCAGGATAGAAAGTTATAACAACCACAAAATAAAAGAAAGGATCTCTTCAACCAGAATAAAGCAGCTACAAATATTTGTCATGGAACTTATTTCATGTGAAGTCAGCAATAATACTGTACTGTCTGTTCTATGATATTTATGAATTTAGAGGAATATTAGCTTTGGTATTTCTATATTGAAAAATAGTTGCAATGTTTAAAAAGGAAAATATCTACTAATTTTACTAAATAATATGATTGTCAGTTTCAATACATGTATTTACCTAATTTGTAGATAACCACAAAAGCCTCTATTTTGTGGAAATCCTATTCCTGGAATATATTATACCATGGAATTCTTATGAGTATTTCTAAATGCATATAAATTTGATGAAGAGAATTTAAGTACCCTGAAAAATACTAGGATAATTCTAAATATGTGAATTAATAGTATATTTATTGATAGAAATGGTCAATTTGTAAAGATTAATATTCCCTCCAGAAAAATGTATGGGTTCAGAGGAATTACAGTCAAAGTAAAAAACAAGCTGTAGAAACAGATGGATTGTAAACAGGGGAGGGAAGATCCAAGAATAGTGAAACACACTGAAAGGAGACGTTTGCCTGGCAGTGAAGTGTTCTGTAGGAAATATATATTACTAGGTTATTTTAATTAAGAGCATATATTTAGGGTAAAAGAGCCACACGAAGATGTGAGTGACAGGCAACGTGACAGCATTTACCTGTCGTACTATTATGAGCATCTCAGCAAATAGAGTAGGTATGTGTATAAAAGTTACCCACACTGAGAATAAGAGTCTGTATCCATGCTTAAAATGAAACTGACAGAAATTTTAGGTCAAAATAAAATGGTTTAGTCTTTCAAATCGGGGTCAACAATAACTTATTTGCTGAAAAGATTGGTACTTGAGAATAATTAAATCTTTTTCATCAGAGCATTAAGAACAAAGCCTTCAGAGTACCTCAAAAAAATAACCAAACCTCATCCACTACAAGTTCATCCATGTAAAATGATAAATGCTTTTGAAAGACTTTGTGTTGAGAAGAGCCTCACAAGGTGTCTTGCTAGAGAAGTTTTTCCCCAAGTCAGCCATTCAGGCCCTCAGAGGTCACTGAAGTCACCATCCAAGGGAGCTGAGCTCCTGCCCAACATAATGACAGACCTTCACATCATCGACATGGTTCTAGCTGTGCAAGTATACAGAAGGGAAGAGTGTGCAGAAATTGAGGCTTCTAAGCTGATTTCAGAGAGGCAGGAGAGGCCAAGAGGGAAAGCCCTGAGAAATCAGGGTAAAAAGATGTATGTGTGAATCTTAAATTGAAGTGGGGGCCTCAGGATTTTGGAGATGCCAGGAATGAGGAATTTTGCTAAGGAAAACTGCAGGAAGTAAACAGATATGGAACTCTAGGACTTAATGTTTGGTGAGGCCTTACTGTTCTCATACTTCTCCCTTTTGGAATGGGAATGCTTATTCCATGCCACCATATGTTGGAAGTACTTAACTTTATTTTGTATTGTCACAGAAGCTCAAAGCTAAGAGTTTGCTTTAAACATATGACAAGGCTAGGGATATGGCTCAGTAGCATAAGTGTCTGCCTGGCAAGTGCAAGGTCCTGAGTTTGATCCCTGGTACTGAAAAAAAAAAACCCAAAAACAAATAAACATCTCACAAGACGTTGTACTTAAACTATTCTCAATGCTGGAAAGGTTAAGAGTGTATCAATACTTTGGAATAAAGTAAATGCACTTTACATACTGAGACTGAATTCTTTCTGGAAGAAAGTACAACTTAAACAATCATTTATTCCAGTATAACACCTAGTTTACAAACATAAGCTGTTTTAGGAGAAATAATTATAAAAATAAGAAGACTATAGAAGCAGTAACAGTGTTGCCTGAAAATAGCTGTGTTTAATATTTATAAGTATATGAAGTTCAAGTATGGCATGAATAATGAAAAATTATATGCCATATTTGGAAAATAAAACATTTTAGAATGGAAAATACAATTAAGATCACAATCAAAATACTTATTAGTAGATTAAATAAAACTTAGTGAAACATTTGCACCCAAACAGAAAGAAATTTCCAAAATGAAGAATTAAAAAGAAAAGTTGAAAATAAAAAAGAAAATATAAAATACCTTAAAGATACAGCAAAAAGGCTGACATATAATTTAAAATCACAAAGTGAGGTGAGACTATTAATAAGGAATTATATGTGGTATGAAAGGCCAATATGGTGTATGTTTGAAAAATTACAGTGAAGGACACATCGCCATTACTTTTTCTCAAAATATTCCCCCTTGCATTGAAAACACTTATCTGGTTGTTCTTGCCTCTTTCTGACACAGTTCTGGAAATCCTTATTCTTGAGAGTCTTTAGGGGTGCTCTCATGGCTACCTCAATGTCCTGATTCTACTAAAAATGCTTACATTTCATTGCCATTTTGACTTTACAGAAAAGTCAGAAGTTTCACAGTGCCAGATCTGGTAAATAAAGTCGATAAGGTCATGCCATGGTTCTATGAAACTGCCTTTCCATTGGATGACAGTTGGCAAGTGCAGGCACCATGTATTTTTGTTTGTTTGTTTGATTTTGAAGACAGCTCATGAAATGGTTTACAAAAGAGAATTACCAGAACTGCTTCAGAAAACGGTGAGGGTTAGAGCATAATCTGACTCAGTGAGGTGTTATATTTTAAGAGGGCTTAATAACACTGTCTTTTATTATAACAGTATTTTAAACTTTATATGTTCACATTACTTTTTCAATCACCTCTTGTTCTAAGGAATTTCAGCTATGAATTTTGTAACATAATAGGAATCATATTCAAGAAAACTACCAAATCTAAAATAGTCAAAAATTGTTAAACATTATGATATTGCAGAATAAAATAAAAAGAAAATCTTGATTTAGCTATAGTGAAAGAAAAACTCATTTTTAAAAGGGCTGATTAAACCCAGAGCTAACAATAATAGAAAGAAAACAACAAAATAAATCAGAGACAGGAAGATAATATCTTCAGTGGAGAAAAATTATCACAGATTGTAGTGAGAATCACTGTATACTCATTAATTGCAAAATTTTAAAAGACTGAAAACGTCAGATGTGGGAAAGTGTAGGTACATAGTAACTGGAACACTCATGTAATTGCTCTGGAGAATGTAGGGTAGCAAAACAACTTTGGAGAAGAACATCTGGCAGCTTTCAGTAAATGGAAACATCCACATCACTTCTTGGATATACTTGTTTGAGTCAGTGGACGACTGGTAACATCTTGAGACATAGAAACGTAGATGATATAAGGTTAGACATCATGTATTTTTACTTCTTAAAACCTTCTAACCTTCTATAAGGATTAAGTGTGTAGCCACTTCCCTATTAATGTCAGAACTGCTTTATCTGACTTAAAAGGTTTAGTAAAGACGTCTATTATTTCCTCCAATTTAAACTTAATAGGGTTAATAAAGACGTCTATTATTTCCTCCAATTTAAACATTCACATCCTACAGTGGGGCCCTTGATGTTTATCAGGCTATAATGATTAGAATATCTTCCCATATGTTAACATTTCAAGAAGGAAGTTGGCCTCAGACCTGAAATACGCCTCTAGTTTTTAAAAGTTGAGACGCTTAATTGTATCTGACCACAGGAAAAAGGTTCATATACTAAAAGATTGGAGTAGTGAGTAAACATTTCATTTCACTGGAAGGATCACTATCTCTTTAGTTTAAGAAAGAAAAAGCATTTATCCCTCACTTTACACCTATGAAGTATCTAACCAGTTGTGTAGAGAAATTTTCCATGAATTTCATCATGTTGTATCAAGGATAATCCTAGAAAAATGGAGAGGAGGGCAACATATTTGCTAATCACTCTGAAGGAATTAAAAAGAGAAGCTTTCCTGTTTTAGAATAACTCATAGCTCAAGTGAGGATAAAATTAATAAATATAAATTGTAAAATGCAACTGTCATGCCTTTCAAGAATCCCTAAAGTAAGAGAAAATATATAAGTTTAGAGAAATTCTGAGTGAATGTTCATGACAGACTTACAATAATCAGATATTTTTAATTATACAAATGCAGAAGTAGGTGGATAGATACATAAGTTATGGGACATCCACATATGGAATAATCAGGAAAAAAGGATAAATTACTGATATGAAGAACTATAAGGGCAGATATCATGAAGACTGAGCTGAACATAAGAACCCAGGTACATTTCAGGATTGGGTCTTTGAATTTGGACAGGTACATGTTTTTTAATTCTTTGTATGTTCTAGATAGAAGGCCTTTGTCTGAGGGACAGCCAGCTAGGACTTTTTCCCAATTTGTGGGTTTTCTTTTTACTTTGCTGGTGATTTCTTTCTTTTTTTTTTTTTTTTTTTTTTTTTTTTTTTTTTTTTTTTTTTTTTTTTTTTGGTAATTTCTTTAGATGTACAAAAACTTTTTAGTAGGATGAGGTCCCAGTTATTGATTCTGTGAAGTGTTTCCCTTGCAGTTTCATTTATGTTCATGAACTCTCTGCCTACTCCTATGTCTTCAAGATTTTTACCTACTTTCTCTTCCAATAGATTTAGAGTTTCTGTTTTAATGTTGAGATCTGTGATCCATTTTGACCTGAGTTTGGTGCATGGTGATAGACTTGGGTGTATTTTCAGTTTTTGGCAAGAGGCAAGCCAGTTTTTCCAGCACCGTTTATTAAACAGGTCATCCTTTTTCCAGTGAGTTTGGTTGGCCCCTTTGTCAAATACTAAGTGGCTGAGTGTGTTTTTCATTGTGGTTGCATCTTCCAGTCTGTTCCATTGATCCTCAGGTCTGTTTTTTAGCCAGTACCAGGTTGATTTTATTGCAGTAGCTTTGTAGTATAATTTCAGGACAGGGATTGTGATTCCACCTGACTAGTCCTTGTTGCCCAGGATTGCTTTTGCTATTCTGGGTCTCTTCTGGTTCCAGATGAATTTAAGGCATATTTTCTGAGATGAATACACACTTCTCAGACAAATAAATACAAATGGCAGATAAATATGAGAAAATGTTCCACATCCTTAGTCATTCGAGAAATGCAAATAAAAACAACACAGATTTCATCTCACCCCAGTAAGAATGGCTAGTATGAGAAAATCATCCAATAACAAAGGCTGGCAAGGCTGTGGAGAAATAGGGACTCTATTACACTGCTGGTGGGAATGCAGACTGGTGCAACCACTGTGGAGAGCAGTTTGGAGATTCCTCAGCAAACTAGGTCTAGAGGTTCCATTCAAACCAACTATTCCCCTTCTGGGTATTTTCCCAGAAGATCTGAAAACATCATATCACTCTGATATATGTGCACCCATGTTTATAGCAGCGCAATTTGTAATAGCTAAATTGTGGAAGCAACCCAAATGTCCATCCACAGAAGGCTGGATTAAAAAACTGTGGCATTTTTATATAATGGAATATTATTCAGCTATAAAGAGGGACAGATTTGGGGCCTTTGTAGGCAAATGGTCACAATTGGACACCATACTCATAAGTGAAATAAATCAGAGGTACATGTGCAGGCAACGTATTGTGTCACTGGTGTAAGAACCTGAGGGTGGGAACATAAACTAACAGACATGAAGGAAATCTGTTCAAAAGCAAAGAACAGATGGGACGAGGGAAAGGAGAAAAGAAAAAGGGAAAAATGTATGTATGTATATATGTATGTATGTATGTATATACATATGTGCAGGATGGCTAACATGGTTCTACTATTGTCTTATGTCACTTAATGGTATGGAATAGTTGATGATTGGTTGTTTGATCAATCTTGTATGTCGATATGTGTTCTCTGGAGCATATATTTTGAAGATATCAATATGCAATGCAACAACTATTGTTGGTTTTCTGTTGCTTTGTCTGTAATTCAATTCTGATTATACGGTTATTGAGTTACTTTGTGTCTCTTTGTTAATGCTTTTCGTTTTTTTTTTTTCTTTCTTTTTCTGTTGTTGATGTAGTTCTTTTTGCTTTCACATTTTAAAAAGAAGTTGTACTTCTGACTTAGGTCAGTTTATTGTAAGGAATAGTTGGTGATTAATTGTCTGATCAATTTTGCATGTCTATATCTGTTTTCCTGAATATACCCTTAGAAGTTATCAATATGTAATGCAACAACCATTGTTGATTCCCTGTCACCCTATCTGTAACTCAGATTCGATTGTACTATTCTTATGCTACTTTGTGCCTGTTTGTTAATAGCTTTTTGTTTTTATACTTTTAAAATTAAAAAAAAAAAAGGACCCAGGTACAATATAGCACATGGTACATAATTCCTTTGGGACAAGAATTTAAAGATCTAATGTTTAGGAAGAAACAACTGCTTAATGACCTGTGGCCAAGAATGAAAGGTAAGATCTTTGGGAAGGAACATAAGGAAAACATAGAGGAAGATCGAAAGTTATGTAACTTGATTCTGATGGTAGTTGCATGGGAAACATTGGGAAATACATTGGGAAAATTAATTGGAGTAAATGTGCAAAAGGGATATATTTACTGTGTAGACTCTTTAAGTCAATACAGATATGGCTTGAGTTACAATGGGGTTAAATCCCACATAAAACAATGTAAGTTGAAAATATTTTAACTCAAAAATAGGTTTAACCTAACAAATATGAGGTCCTGGAGACAGAGGTCACTTCTGTTCTGCTCTTAGCAACATAGCACACTGTACAGTTTCCATTTTTCTCCTAGGGATCATCGAGCTGGTTGCCAGATACAGGTCACTTTGCTGCCTCAATGCAAAGCAGGACTCTTGCATATCACCAGCCCATGAAAAACATAAAAATTCAAAATTCAAAGTATGATTTTTCACTGAGTGAGTATCATTTACACACTATGGTAAAGTCAAACTCTCATAAAACAGGACCATCTGTAGAGGTGATTAAAATACCTCTGTAAGGTTTGTCTAAGGATGGAAGTGACCTAAGGTACTTAGGTTTTTGGAATGAAGGCATCATGTAATACTAGTTCTTATTGCATTTTCCTCCAATATTCTCTATTATAGAGCAGATTGAGATTTACTGAAGAATTGGGCAGAAAGTATAAAGAGTTTCCTTACCCTAACCCCATTATTTCTCCTACTATGATTAGGTGTGGTATTTTTGTCTAATTGAGTAACCAATAATGTCCCATTATTACTAAATAAAGCACACACATTACACCAAGATTCACTCTGTGTAGTAAAATTATTTAGATTTCAGTAAAAACATAATGCCATGTATCCATGATTACAGTAGTATATAGAATGAATAATTTCAGGGTCCCTAAAATCTATTTTGTCGATGTATTTCTCTTGTCCTCCCCAAAGTCCCTGACAAATCTGGGCCTATGACATTTTCGCCTTTCCACACTGTCACATATATAAAATCAGGCACTCTGTGGCCTTTTCAGATTAGTTTCTGTGACTTGGTTAATATGCATCTGCCCTTTCTCTGCGTCTTCTTATGACTTTATGACACATTTCTCCTTAGTACTGAATAATGCGCTATCATATGGATGTACATTAATAACATGGTTACTAATGATTCTGTTTGAAAACAATTGGTCTTGCAAACCAAAGCACTGGGTAAAATTGTGTTTCCTTCACAAACTCCACATCAGATGACAAACACAGCCGTGGGCAGCTTCCCCACTCAAACACAAGTGCTTCCCCCAAATTATATTTAAGTTCATAAACAGAGAGGTATCGCTATATTACTTTCCAAAGGAAAACTTGAGGCTTCAGGATTTGGCAATTATGTATAAAATTGCTAAGAAATTTTACGTGAAGCTTTATTTTTGTGTGGACATTGTATTCAATTCATTTAGGTAATTTATTTCCCTTAGGAGTTTTCTTAGGAGTAAAGATTTCATAATGAAAACTTTGAAAGAACACAAACACCAAGACCACAGCAGAGGGATATATGTATTAGAAGACCTACAGATTTTGTGTATGTGAGTGTGTATACATGCCTGTGTGCATGTATACCATTTATCTTTAAATTATTTGGGGATTTAATATAAATTCAATTATAATTCCAATAGATGTGCGCATGTATTATCATTTTTATCCTGATTTGAAAGTTTGAAGAAATAGAGACCCCCATGCTTAACACACTCCAAGGAGAAAAACACAGTGAATAAACTCACTTTATGGATTGTCAATATTATTTAATATGGTAGTAATCAAAATATTACATAAAAACACAGAAATAGACAAATATATAAGTTGAACATAAAAATGTAGGCAGAACAAAAAGAGGATATTTCATATTATGCTAAATAATGGAATTAAGGATAGTGTTTTCGATAAATACTGTTGGGAAAAATGATCATCAAACTGGGAAAATGGAATGAGCCTAGTTATATACAGATTTAAATGTGAAAGCCATGGGTGGTGTTTCGGTTAAAATGAAAGGGTCCGGGGGCATAGCTGGGTGGTACAGGGTACGATAGCATCTGGAGGAGAGCGACCTGCTGGGTCATTCTCTAGTACTATAAAAGTAAAATAGAAGGAACTCCTCATAAGAACATAGTAGGAAGCTTTTCTTGATCCTCAAAAAGAAAATCCATAAGTAAAAAAGTGGGTATGTTGGATGAAATGAAATTGAAAGCCATCTATTCATTTTAAAAGGTTATAAAATTAAAAATAGAAGACAGGATAGAATATAACTATTTAGAATACTTAAAAGGGCGAAGTGCTCATTGTGTAACCTACTACAAACACAAATAAGAACACTTCGTACATTTGCATCCATGTGCTATATTTTTAAATAGCAGCAGAGTCTTAAATAGTCAAGACTGGAAGCAATAAAATACATTGAAAACTTATGCCATACGCAAGTATTAGATTATCATACAGTAACCAAAATTAAATAACTATAGCCATGGGCAGCACTTAATAAAAATTCATAAATGAGGATATGGAGCAGAGTAAGCTCGTCAAGGCAAATATTCATATTTTATGTTTAAAATGGGTAATTAATTAAATTGTAGAGGAATGAAAGAAAGTAATTACAACAGAAGTGTTTTTAATAAAGAGTTTGACTCTATTTTTAACCTTTAAATGAAGTTTCCTCTTCCCATCCTGTCCTAGGTCTCGATAAAGCAACGGGAAAATCCAAGCGCTCACTTCAGTGTCAGTGAAGTTCCAACCAAGAAAGGCCCAAGTCCTGACCTCTGTAGACTCTCCAGCTGCCTAAAATGAATATCAAAGCTGCAGCTCGTTCTTTCTTTCTAGCATTACAAGCTTCTTGGGAGCTCTGCTCTTTCAAGAAATTTGGTAAGTAATAAATACACCTCTGTTGGTAGGGATATATCATCAGTCTCAATATCTGAGCCAAATTTTGATTGCAAGTTCTTCTACTGAATGGTGCAACCTCCAAAAATCTTTACCATGATTATATCCAGCTGGAGAGAACAAAGTAAACAGGAATCAATACAAAGAGGCCCACTTGGGATAGCATAAGTGCTTCATTTTCAAGACAATTTGAATTTATGGTGATGCATTTAATGTATGTTATATTTTTCACAAGTTTTAAAAGAGATAAAAAAAGAATGAGACTCACAAGATTTGTCATATTATCTGTGCATCCCAGCAAGGCACAAGTTGCACTGGAAAAAGAACTACAGGACTATTCAAAGTGGTATTTACTCTACTTTGGTGGTTGTTTTCCAGATTTTATTATTAAACCACACATGAGAACTACATACAATACTTATATTAAATATTTTAGAATGAATCTTTTAAATTTTTAGAATGTCACTTGCCCAAAAGCATAAAAAAGTTATAAAGAAATGATCAGAAGTTTCAGTTTGTGGGAATGGAGTAACATTTTGGATTACAATCACGTTTTGATACTTTACCCTTTTATATACTATTTCAGAAACAGTAATTTCAGTAAGAGTTTTACAGCATGTTGCTTATCGCCTCTAGAGGAATAAACATATTTTGTTAGCTCATCTATTATTATCACAAAATGACACCTAATTTTTGCTAGTTCTTCAATGTGAAGCAAGATTACACAGTTTTTGAGATAAATTTAATACCAAGAAATGTTGAGTCCCGTAAGGGATCTCCAACATGTGAATGACATAGACACAAGTAAGGAAAGCATGTGTCCAAAAACTTCAGTTTTGGTCCATGTTAATAAAAACACAGACTGGGTTACACTGTTTTTTGCTCTCTCATACTTACATTTATCTTTATCTTATTTGAACTACATGTCTTTATCCTGACTATTATTTCCCTTTTAGTATTGGAAGGAAAAATATAACAAAAATTAAGACAGGGTTCAAAATTTACATACATTTTCCCTCCTACAGATCTAAATTCTCCTTGGTGCCTCTTTTTCACTTTGTATATTTGAAAATGTAAAAACTTTCTAGACTATGTCTTAGTTTAGGGATATCTCTCACAATGAGTAGATATATTTTGGATTCTTTTTAGTAGAAATTACAATAAATTTTATTAATTAAATGTATATGGGTTAGTTTTTAAAAACCCAAACTAACGCAGATGTAGTTGTGCATGTCTGCAATCCCAGCCCTCTAGGGCTTGAGGAAGGAGACCAGTCTGGGTTTCATAGTGAGTTCAAGGCAAGCCTGGATTACACACTGAGACTCTTGTCACCAAAAAAAAAAAAAAAGAGCAGGCAATCAACGCTTCCTCCATAAAAGCCAAGTTAAAAGTAAAACTCTGTTCAAATAATATATACACCAAAATACTATACTAATTTGCTTTTTTTTCTTAATCCTTTTTCCCACCATGACACATGGATGAAAGTAGCACTAGCAACAGACAACAGACTTTTCTGTATTAAATTTAGACACGCAGGAAGTACAGAGAAAAGTTTGAGGGAAAGAGAGTGACGTTAGGAATTTGGGGGTTCTTAAAACTGACATAACTTGAGATTTCAAAAAGAATTTCAAGTTTATTTAAAGGAAGACTAAAAAGCTTATGGGTTTCAGCAGATTCCTGACCTTTTACTGTTTTCCTGAAGCAAGCTGGGAAAGAATAACTTAGATCTCTCTGGTTACTCACTTGATCCAAATACCACACCTCACTGGAAGCCCTCCTTTGACGTGTAGACCTCTCCACTCTATGCCTTAAACTCACAATTTTGATCAGTTCTTAGCTAGAGTAAAAAAAAAATCCTAACAGTGGTAAAATTTTCTGCCTAGATAACCAGGAAATTTTAAGGTCAATGCTAGTTTTGAAATGTAATGTATCATCTCCTGAACTGATAAATGAGAGTATGCGTTCCTAGAATCATGTGCGTGTACTTAGAATTAGGTTTGTGTTACTAAATTATGGTGCTGTATTTACATTTCATAAATATTGTATGGCATTTATGATGGTTCATATATTCATTTTTTTCTCCTCATTTTATGTGAATAAAACTATGTCCATTTGATATTTGTATAAAAGTTAAAAATCCTGTTAGAAATAGTAATTTGGCATTATACACATAATCAATGGACTAATTTCAAATTTCATCTCCTATCTTTTAATAGACTCAGTGAATTTAGTTTGCTCAGACATTGCCTGCAGCTTTTTGGAAGAAAGACACATGTTTTCATACATTTTATATAATTTACATTCAGCAAAGATTAAAAAAGTAATTGAGTGCAGGTTTATGAAAAATTATATGAAAAACTAGTCAGAGAAAGTGGATGTCTTCTAGTAATTTGGAGATAATCACGAGAATGTATGAATTATGCTTTTAGAACCAAATTTAATGAAACTGTGATAAGATATGGTTTATCTAAAATATTCTGCATAATTTTAAGCCCATGAATACATAAACACAATTATGACTCCAAGTTAGAATGTCCCACTGTCCAATTTGGTGGTACTGCCAAAACCCTAAAAGAAACAGAGACTGTTTGGCACATAGAACCCATCAGTATTTTTGAATAATGATAAAATTATGGAAAATAGACAATATTTTTCAACATGCAGTAATATTAGTATTCAGTTGTTGAAATAATAGAGAACTATAAAATGAAAATGAGTTATCATAAGTTTTTGTTCCTGAAGTTTTAGTGAAAGGAACCAGGAAAGAATTCCCCTTATTAAAAATATAGCAAATGCCTCAGCTTTTTAACACAATGGCGATCTCAGAAACAAAATGGCTGGCACGAAGACCTAGACTCACATTTATGAATTTTATGAATTCCACTGGCCTAAATTTAAAATACTAATCTCACACATTTTATTATTTTTCTTCAGAGCTAAGCCTGTAATTACAGTAAAAGGAGCAACTTGGAAAGTTAGAGTTAGCTGACTGATCCAGTTACCCACTATAACACCTGACAGTACTGAGGAGTGGTAACTATGAAGGATATAAAAAGAACAAAAAGAAAACGCCGATACAAAATTATACAGGCACAGCCACATTTACAAATAAAAGTTAAAAATTTCCTAGAAGATCTTACCTTGTAATCAGTCAAAATAACTTATCTCTGTAACACCAACTTATGTAGGAAATTTTAATAAATTTGACCTTACCAAGGAAAATGACTTAAGAAATTCTAAATTTCAATTAAAGAATATTACCTAAGCGTCTAACACTTAGGAATCTTTTGTTTTTGGAATCAAATGTGTTGTGCTTAATTTACTAGGAACAGTGTTTTGAACTTATTATTCTGCTAACACTATCTTATTACTCGAGCCCTGAAAGCAAAGAACTTTCTCTAACTGGGGAGAAAATATGAGAGAAAGGAAACACAGAGATTCAAAGCGTGAGTGATTCCTCTACCTTTGCTGAGCTGAGGATGCGGGAGGTAGCACAGCAAAGTATAGGGGTACTTACAGTGTGAGGACAGGTTTATTATTTTAGAATTTCTGTCTTTTTCTCTATAACTATCACAAAAGGGTCTTGGGTAAGAATTTTAAATTATACATTTCTATTCAGGCAGCAATTTTTTATAGCAAAGCAGACTGTTTTAAGTATAAATTCCAATAAGCTCACCATGAAAGGTATTCATTGAGTTTCCAGTTGCTGATGCACAGCACCTGTCACCCGCAGCTTAAAGGAGAAAAGGCTCAATTAGACTCACGGATTCAGCAGATTCAGTCAATGGTTCGGTGGTTTTAGGGCATATGTATCATGGCTGAAGGGTGTGGCAGAAAAAAGATACGTAAGTTCATGGCCGTGAGGAGGCAGAATAAAGGAAGAGCACCATAACGGAAAAGGCGCAAAAGCTAGATATATATCCCTTGGTCACGCCTTCGTGACCTACCGAGAAATATCCAGAAGTATGATTTATTAATCCCTGAGGCAGTTCGAAAGCCAATCTAGTTGGCAGCTTATCCTTATCACCACAAGAAAAAATGGAAGCTGTGTCTGATGTCATTTGTCGTAAAGTACTAAAACTCTGACAATAAAATGATTTTATTTACTTGTTTAATGATTTAGAACACTAGTAATAAAATCTATTTTGTACAGTTATAAAGCAGCCATTATCAATAATACATTAATAAATTTGGATAGTATGAATTACATAAATATTTTCTGGAACTCAGGTTTTTATTTTCATGTTTTTATTTTTATTTTAAAATGAAAACTTAAAATTGATTGGTCAGGAATTTAAGACATATTTTAAAACCTAGGTGCATCTGTTGTGAGTGTGTGTAGATGTAAAACATGAACTGGTTGTTGATATTCTAAAAGTAACATATAATTCAATAATGGCTTCTACTCACAAATAGAATATTTCTAGCCTGGAGTTGAGACATAATTTAAAATTTATTTCCCAAAAAGAAAAATGAATGAAATGCTTGTAAGAATATCAGAGAACGTAGAGTCCTGGAGTCACAAAATGACTTAAAGATTACAGTATGGTCAGTACAGCAGATGTCACTGACAGGGCATAGACATACTGAAGCTGTCCCATTGCCTGGGGATCCATTTGAAAATATCTGTTTCAACTCTAAGGTGAATTTGAAAATTGAAATGTGGAAGAAGAGCTGAGAAATACTAATGCACAGAGGGGAATGAAGAGCAAACGGCAGCTGGAGGCAGCTCATTCCCTGAGAAGACGGTAGTGATTCTCCAGAGGGGAAGGCAGGTTTAAGGAAGTTTTGAGGTATTTTTCATGAAATAAATATTTTGAGCTGTACTTGAAAACAATAATGTTAAAAACTATAGTTTTTTATTATTTTTTACTTTGTCATTTACAATTCTCAATGTGTATTTCCAAATGTGTATTTTGCATGAATGTAGATTTAAAGTATATTTTTATCATACACACACATATATATGTAAGTTTCATTGCAATTATTAACATGTGGTTACTTTGTGCATGGTTTTCAGACTAAATCTTGAGACAAAATCTTTATAATTTTATCTCATTTTTACAAAGTAATAAATGTTAATTCCAATGTCATAGTTACTGAATCTTCGTGTTTTTTATCTAGTGAAAGATTTGGGCAGAAAATAGTGTATGCATAATAAATTCCCTTTAACCCACTGATTTATTTTCTAGTTGTGAGATAAATTGGCAGGTGGTGACTTTAATAATAGAAAGGATATGAAGTGCTATGAGAAAAATTGTAATTTTTTGCAATTTAAAAGTATAAATGGAAAGAATTGACTATGTAAGATAGAACATATCTTACATAATCATATCTTACATAATTGATTTATCTGACATGAACTTTGAAAACAGGATAAGACGTCAGAGTGTTGGTATGATGAAAGACAATGGACTAAGGAATGCAGAGAAAATCCAAAGTAGGCATGCATAGTAGGTTTTTAGAGTATTCATGTTTTGTCTGGCTTCTTTGTTGGAAAGGATTAAGATATAAATATATTTGTAACTGACAAGAATAATGCTGACAAAGATCTCAAAAGACAACCGCAAACACCACCATTCTTCGTGTTAAAATCGCAAAAGGTCAAAACCCCAAAGTCTATCCTCACAAACCTTAGAATTACAAAATATCCTGAAAGTCAAAAAATCTCAGACTAACAGTTCTCATGGCAGGGAGAGTTATGGCCACAGAAGACAAGAAGTCAAATATTGAGGAAGGGGTTGGCTGTGTAATATGACGACAACAACTAAAAGTTCCATTTGAAAAATGTGTCATTTGTGTGCATTGGCCTTTCTTGAAGCTACTGAAATCCCAGCAATTTTTAATGAATTAAAGCTGCATCTACCTGAAGGAGCCTAGGAACTGACTGTTTCACAAATACTTGTGTCCCTGATAGGAAGAGAGGACACACACACCACAGTTGCTTTCCATAACCAGTATTGTTTCAAAAATTTGGACTATGTATGAGTAGATGCAAAATGAATTTTTATATACTCAAAACAGCACAGAAGAATGACACAGAAGATGAGAAAATTTCATAAGGCATGTTCATGTTTAGTGTCCATGGAATTGTAAAAGACTGTAAAAAAAGATCAGGATGAAGAGAAAATTAATGTGAAAATATTCTCCAACTAGGGCAATGCCTTGAAATACCACCTATTCCTCATGTTGAATCACTTCAAAAAATACTCACGATCATGAAAATTGGCCAGCCTTTATGAACAATGTCTGTTGATTTGCTTGTAATCTAATCCCTGTAATACACTTTTTCATGTTTAATTTCTTTATCAATTTTTATTCTTTCAACCTTTACCCAATATTTTAAAAGGGAAGTCATCTTTCTTCAATTAACTAAGTTATGTATCTCAAGTTCCCATTGTTTTTGACACTGGAAGTACAAACCATCTACTGACGTTTAGCCTAATTTGTATGTATTTTCCTCAAGTTTGATCTTGTGAAAGTGCTGCATCACACTGTTGGCTATGTGGATGAGCAGAGTGTGTGTGCACAAATGCATTGAAATTCCTCAGTAAATAAAGAAGGGTAAAATACCTAAGCTGTCAGGGCTGTAGGTGACTGCATGTATAGTGATGATCCACTGTAATTTGGGTTGAAATTGACCATAAGATTCTGTTTTTCCATCTCAGTGTTTCACATGATTGCAGTTAGAAAATGGTATTGGTTACAACCCTAGTGCTCTGTGTCTGTAGATTTTGACTTTTGACTGTTTCATTACAAACTTGAGGGGCATGCTTACAGCTATCTCCATATGATTCTTGTTCCTGAGCATTTAAGCTGGCAAAACATAAATACGCTATTATTTCCTGTACTAATTCGTAAAATGACCAGTAAAGAATTCTTCAGCCATGTTTTATGCTTGTATAATAAATTCCCTTTAAAATTGTATAAAAGAGTCTTTAAAATAATTTTTTTTCATATTGATATTATGAAGATTTTGTCCTTTTAGAATGGCAGACCAGAGATTTTGATCTTCTGAAACTTCAGCATTTAGTATTATGGGATTTGGGGTTATGACTTTTAGGATTATATTCCAAGTCTATTTGGAACTTCTTAGTCAAAGCTTGCATTTGCTTAAATATTAATTGAAACGAAATGTTACTGAAAATACATTCACATCAGTGTATTTGAATATCATTTCTTATATTTTAAAGCTATATATGTATATATTAAATGCGATATAAAAACTTACATGCCAAATTTATTTCTCAATTTATAACGTTAGCATTTTTCAATAGAAAAAGTTTTATTACCTGATTCACTAGAATAACGTTTATAGCACAACTTTCTTTTTTCTTTCTTGTATTGTAGATTTTAGTCATAAAGCTTTTACCTTACCCACAGAGCTGAGAAATGGAGCAAACAATAAAACTAATTAGCACTTGGTTCATCTTTTTCAGTTTCTCAGAATATTGTTATAGCATAAAATTCATAACCGTAAAAGTGTCTTCGCTTTAATTGTTCTGTGGTTACTCTCATGTCAATTCCGTCCATTACACTCCCTTTTAAGACTAAAGTCAAAAATACTGCGGGTTTAAATCTCTCAAACATGGAAGGGTGTTTTTTTGCTGCGGTTCTGTTTTGTTTTCTTTTAAATTTACAGAGCAAACTGCTGAACACTCTATTTTCTTTCGTTTGGCATATAACTCATGGAGAAATAAAATGTTCTATGCTTTGAACGAAATACTACCTCAGAATCAAAACTGTATTCTATGTGATGTTATATAACATGGTCTGCTCAATGTAGTATTTAATATATTAAATGGTGATATGTTTGAAATTTTTCAGGCAAAATTTTAATAAAATTAATATTTTTCCATAAAACTACTGTAAGTAAAATTGAATTAATACTATGATAAAATAATGAAACAACATCCTTAAAATTTAAAAAAAAATGGCAAGCTAAATGCTTATTTCTTAGTTCATAATTCTTTCTGGCCCAAAGATTACTGAAGATGAAAAGTATTTTAGATTAGTTTTACTAATTATTTAAGATATATATCACCAAAATTATACACAAGATTATTCAGAGTAGAGAAGATGAAAGACTTTCTTTCTATCATTTTAACAACCTCATTGAAGAATCAATGACATTTATTAAGCTACACAAATTTAAAGACCACAATTTAATAAATTTTGACATTTGTTTATTAGTATGAAAGTCACCATAGTCAGGATAATGAGGACATCTATCACTTGAACATTTTCCTCTTTCATTTTCTAATATTTCTTTGCACTTTTCCCTATCCTTCCTGCAACCATTTATCTCCTTTCTGTCAACACAGATTAGCATTTATTTTGTAGCATCTTAACTAAGCAGAACCATGTGAGATAGTCTTTTGAGGGCTCTAATTTCTCAAATTTGTATGATTTTATTATATTAAATATATGTTCTATCTTACATAAATAGTAATTTTATTCTTGAATAGTGCTTCCTTGGGAAGATGTTGCACATTTTGATTGCATATTGTTTACCCATTTATTGATGAACATTTTGGTTTGCTTTCACAGTGAGACATAAAAATTCTGTCAATACTTCTGTATAATTTATACGTGTCATATGCTATTATTTCTATACCTTAGAAGAGCTGGGTGGGTATTAGGGTAAATGTCTGTCTTCGTCACTTCCCCCTAGCTGAGGCGAGGTACACAAGACCTACAAATTAAAGAACAGGTTTATTCTGGCTCACAATCTCAGTCATGATTGGCTGGCTCCAGGGAACAAATGGTTGACAGAAAGGCACTGGAGGAGAAAAACTGCTCAATGCATTGAAGGCAGGAAGCAGAGGGTGAGAACGGAGGAATTGGGGGCAAGAGTACATGCGTCTGGGTCATCCGCACAGCGACCCAGCTCCAGCCAGGCACCCTCCTTCCTAACAACACGTCCTACAGCGCCTCCGTCTTCCCGTCACCTTCCAGCCACAGGAGAGTTTGGGGGACAACCGATCTAAACCATAGCAACGTTGTTTTTAATTTTTAAAGAAGTGTCTGTATTATTCTCAAAAGTACCTGTTTTAGTTCATAATTTCATCCATACCGAATAACTGATTTCAGTTTCTCCACCTATTTTGCAACCCTTGGTGCATCTTTGAGGTTTGAATTTGATAGAAGTCCAATTTATTTGTTTTTACTTTTAATGGCTCATTTTGATGTCACATTTAAGAAATGTTTGCTTTGACCATGGTCACAGAGTTTTCTCCTATTCTGTAATTTTGCATACATCTACGTTTGTATTAAATATGTAATCCAGCTTGATTCAATGCTGTGTATATGCACAACTATATTTCTGGACTCTTTCATCTTTTGATGAGTCTGTTTATCTGCAAGAAAAAAACTGTTGATTACAGTATCCATACTAAGTTTTTCAGTTAGTGTCAGTTCTTTATTTTTTGTTCTTTTGTCAATATTTTCCTATGTTATATAATAAGGCAGAATCCACATGTCAAATAAAAATCATACATTACTTTAATACAAATTAAACCAAATCTATGTATCAATTTATGAATTAAAACTATGAAGTATTTTATTCTGAGAACATTCATATCTTAATTTACTTAATTTACTTAATTATTTACTTAAATCTTACTCATTAATTTCAGCAGACTTTAATAGTCTCTAAAGTCTGTCACAAATTATCCTTAAATATTTCATCTTTTGGTGTTAAATAAATATGATTGGTTTTGCCATTAATCATATACCAAACGTGTTTGAATAACCAATTTATTAGCACTATATATATATATATATATATATATATATATATATTTGATTCTTATGGATTTTCTGTATAGATCATTTTGTTGTTTGAAAATAAAATAGTGATATTTCTTGCTTTCAAATGTAATGTTTCTTGCTTTGGTGAATTTGCCTTACCTTATTCAAACGATAAGAACTTTCAGCGAAATGCCACATGCAAGATATGAAAGCAAACGTATAGACTTTGCCCCCAACCTAGGGGGAAACTGTCAGTCCCTTGCTTCATTGTGTGTTGTAGGAGTTGTATACATACATGTCAATAGCTTGGGGAAGTTTTTATTAGGGTTGTTAGATTTTAGCAAAGTTTTCTGAGTTCATTGAAAAGCTGATACTATTTTCAGTTAGTTAGCACAGAAAATATGCTAATAGTTTAAAATTTAAAAAATCTTGAATATACCTGTTTGGTCATTTAATATTATACTTGTTTTTCATATTGATTCAGTGCATACATCAAACAGTATTGATTAAGCAAAAGACTATGAGGCAAATTAGTGGTATTATGCCCTTTGCAAAATGTTTCCAGAAAAACAATCAATTAACATCTGAAAAATACTTAAAAGCTTAACCGTTTGCAATATTTGTAATATTTATTTGGAAAGAACATAAAGAATATGAAGAAATGTTTCCAAATAAAAAATAAATGCTATACCACATAATGGCATATGGAAAAATGTACACAGAAATTTTAAGTGTTATACAAAATATCTGAAATTAGTATATTTCAAAATTAAAATAAAAATATATCGTGGTATATTAATATGGTGGAACGATACATAGCAGTGTAAAAATTGTCGCTGAGTATGATTTGGTATCACAGGCAAGGCACTGAGTGAAAGATGGTAAATGTAAGAGGAGATCTACTGTCGTCTTCTACTTACATATAATTCAAAAACTGGCGAAGCGAATTCACACTGAAATCAAAATGGGAAGTACTGACAAGAAATTCTAATGAAGGAGGTTGCTAGAATACATCAAGCACCTTACACCCTCTACCCAGATATGAGTTATATTTAAATAGATATAAAAAAACACATAGAAATTTTCACTTAAGACACATACCTTTCTAATGTGTGGAAGATGTGTTTTTGAATATATATATATATATGTGTGTGTGTGTGTATGTGTGTGTGTGAATATATAAATTATATATCTTTTTATATATTATATTGTTAGATTTATGAATTTGAATTTTATGTGGACTTCTGGGCAGACAATATGTATATTTGATTGTGAATAAGCTAATAAGAAAAGTTTCAAAATTTCTCTAACTTCAAGGAAAATCCTTTAATATTCATATTCAATGTGCCAGTAAAAAGGAGTTATCAAACACACTTTGTATTGTGGGAAATTTTTGTACTACTTTGGAGCAACAAGGAATCACGTGGACTATGTTTATTCTTGACTTGTAAGAAATTAATTTGTCACAGCTCCCAGGTTTTCAATTATTGAATATAGCATGCACAACATGCTAGTATTGTGGTTTAAACTAAATTTTAAGTGCAAGAAAGTGCACCAAATACATATACCATGATGTGCCATCATTTATTCTCACAAATAAAGGCATATTTATGATGAATAAAACAGCAATACAGTAAAATTTGATTGTCACTATGTGAGAATGGAAGAATAAAGGAAAGGAAATATTAGAAGGAACTACCCACTTCGCATGTTTATATACAAAATGTTTAATGAGTTAAGGTTATAAATTTTAATGCGATGATCTTTATATATATATGTATACATATTTCATGTGTAAATATATTTCTCTTAATATGTTACATTTTAATGATTGCTATTTAGAAATGTAAAATATGCAACTAGAGGAAGAGTAACAAAAGTATAATGTATACATAATGAGATTTTAAAAAAAAATATAGTTTATCCTGAAAATTTTGGCTATATTTTGTTTGTAACACCCCACGACACATGTGACATAGAGGTATGACCATCTATCTTATATAGTGTAGGTGCTTTTCAAAATAAGATTTAGTAAACCTAAAACAAGATAGGTAAAGTTTGCCATAAAAGCCACAAAGGAAATAATACAAATCACTAACAATTAGTTAGAAAAATATCACATAGAATTCTTTCCCTGAGAGTGAGTCCTGGCAAAATCAAATATCATGAGCAAATGATCCAAATGAATATTCAGACTTTCCATCAAGGCTGGGAGATATTAGCAGTCGGGGGTGAAAAGGGAGTATAGATAATGTCAGAGAAGTCTGAAAGCAAAAATAAGAAACTGGACATCCCCTCATGGTAAACTGTTTGGAGCACAGAGATAAAGTCAGAAAATGTACCACAAAGAAAGCCAGGGTACAAAGCACTGAAGAGCTGTTGGTGGGTGAGGTCTGCAGCACAGAAGCAGTCCAGTTCTCTGTGGAACTCTCCATTAGTGGGTGAGGCCTGCTGCACAGGAGCAGCCCCAGGCTCTGTGGTCCTCTAGGTTGGGAGGTGAGGCCTGCTTTCCCCTGACTGCTACCTGAGGATCCCTGAGAAGAGGCCCTTGTCTGGTCATCACTGGACCCATGGCTGAGGCCGCATGCTTTCCTCCCATGGCCTTGACATCCTGGTATGAAGGCCAGCATTCTCCCACCATTGTAGTTGTGATCTGAGCCACACACTTCAGCAATTGCCTGGGGATCCTGGGCACAGTGGTCCATGGCCTGCTACCATCTTGGGATAAGTTTGATTTCTAGGTAATTTAGGGTCTCTAGAGTCCTTTGATGAGCTGCCTGGGTAGCTTGTAGCTCAACACTTTTCATCTGACTTCCAAAATGACAAGATATAGGAACAAAATGCAGTCTCAGAACTCAAGTCCACCCTGAACAAGTCCAGGAGACACTGACATAGGATAACTTGGAAGCCACATACACAAAATCTCTGAAATTATTGCATCTGAACTAAAGAAACAACTCCATCGGGCCAGAGAAGAAATCAGATCAGAAATAATCTCTCAGACAAAATTGAAATCACAATAATAATGAAATAAATGCCGCACACATCTAGAGAAGGAACAGATTAAAAAAAATAGATGAACATAGACAACAGACAGAAACATTACATGAGCAATTTAGGAATGAATTAAAATGCAGGAAACAGACTCAAAGAGATTTCCAAGAAATCAAAACTTCCACTGAAACCTTGCAAAACCATTTGAATGAAGCCAAAGATAGAATTTCAGATCTTGAAGACAGTATGGCAGCTAGTGATCGTGAAAGGAAGGATCTCGTAAATCATCAAGGATCCAGGAAAAATCAATCCAACAGCTAAAGATGAGGGAAAAAGAAATAATTTCTGAGTAATAGGAGTCAATGAGACAGCAAGAAGCAACATAAATGACATAAAAAGAATATTTGCAGAAATAATATCAGAAAATTTCCCAAGTATGGAAAAAGATACTGATATGAGTTTAAATGAGGCATCTAGAACTCCAGTTAACTATAACCAAAATAAAACCATACCCAGACAAATAATAATCAAGATCTCAGATATCAAGTAAAAGAAAAGAATATGAAAAACTGCTAGAGAAAAGAAACAGATCAACTATAAAGGAAAGCCCATCAGAATCACAGCAGACTTCTCAACACAAACCAAGCAAGCAAGAAATGCCTGGAGTGAGGTATTACAGGTTCTGAGATAAAACAGCCTCCAACCCAGACTGATGTATCCTGGAAAAGTATCCTTCAAATTCAATGGAGAAATAAACTCTTTCTACACAAAGAACAACTGAAGAGTTTTATGAGTGCCAAACTCACCTTTAAAAAGTACTAAAATATATTCTAGACAGAGGAAAAAAGAGACTAGACTACAACCTCACAAACAACAATAGAACATAACCCTCAAGCAGAGCAAGCAGTTGAACAGATGACAGAAGTAGGAAACCAACAGCAAGTAAATAGTATAACAAGGATAAGCCAAAATATATCAGTTATAACTGTTAATATAAATGGGCTCAATTCACCAGTCAAACGAAACAGACTGGCAGAGTGGATTAAGAAACAAAATCCGACAGTGTGCAGTATACAGGAACACAATTTACTCAAAAGGAAATCCATAGACTGAAGGTCAAAGGATAGAAAACTATTCCCCATGCAACAGGTTCCCAGAAAAAAGCAGGGGTAGGCATCATGTTTGCAGACAATGTAAACTTCAAACCAAAAGCAATCAAAAGAGATAAAAGAAGGTCACTACCTACTAGTTAGAGATAAACTGAAAGAGGAAGAGGTAACAATCTTAAACATGTATGCACCAAATATTGGAGCACCAAACTATATGTCAAAGTTTAAATGACATGAAAAACCCAATAATCAATAATGTTATTGTAATAGGGAACCTAAACATCTCTTTGATGCAGAGAGACAGGTCAGCTACACCAAAAATCAGCAAAGAAATAATAGACATGAACCAAATCTATGAACAAATGGATTTACTGGATGTACACAGAGTGTTCCACCGCACAACATCAGAATACACATTTTTCTCAGCTGCACATGGGACTTTCACTAAAATAGATCATATTCTAGCCCACAGAGCATACCTACTCAAATACAAAAGAATTGAAATTATCCCATGCATATTATTTGACCACAGTGCAATGAAATTGGAAATTAACAACAAAAGGAACTCCAAAAACTACATAAACACTTGGAAATTAGACAACAACCTCTTGAACAACCAACGGGTCACAGAAAAAATTAAAGAAGGAATTAAAAAATACCTACAAACAAAGGAAAATGCAAATACAACCTACCAGAATCTGTGGGATGCACTGAAACTAGTTCTCAGAGGAAAATTTACAGTGGTAAAAAAAAAAAAAAAAAGAAAAAAAAAGAAAATTTACAGTGGTGAACTAACATATATGAAAAACAGAGGGAAAACAAATAAATAGTTTAATGCTGCACCTCAAACTTTTAGAAAAAGAACTAGTTAAGCCCAAAGCTGAAAGAAGGGAGGAGATTATAAAGATCAGGGAAGAAATTAATGCAATTGAGACAAAGAAAACACTACAAAAAATAAATGAATCAATGAGTTGGTTCTTTGAAGAATAAATAAAATTTATAACCCCCTAGCCAACCTTATCAAACAAAGAAAAGAAAAAAATGAAGTGCATGCAATAAGGAATGAAAAGGATGAAATCACTACAGATCCTATAGAAATTCAGAATATCATTAATACCTACTTTGCAAATCTTTACACCCATAGGATAGAAACTCAGAAGAAATGGATGGATTCCTAGAAATGTATGAATTACCAAAGTTGAATCAGGAAGTTATGAAAATCCTGAACAACCCAATACCAATTAATGAGATTGAAAATGTGATTAAAAACTTACTGACAAAGAAAAGCCCAGACCCTGCTGAATTCATAGCAGAATTGTACAAGAAATTCAGAGAACATTTAATACCAATACAACTCAAACTCTTCAATCAAACTGAAAATGAAATAATTCTCCTTAAATCATTTTCGAAAGCAGGGACTATACTGATACCAAAACCTAAGAAAAACCCAACCAAGAAAGATAACTAGAGGCCAATCTTCCTAATGAATATAGATGCAAAGATACTCAGTAAAATACTAGCAGATAGAATGCAGGGAATCATAAAGAAAATTATACACCATGAGCAGGTTGCATGCATTTGAGGAAGGCACCGATGTTTCATTATACTCCAATCAATTAATGTAATATATCATATTAATAGAGACAAAGAGAAAAACCACATAATCATCTCAATAGATGTGGAAAAGCTTTTGACAAAGTCCAACATGCATTTATGAGAAAAACCCTAGAGAAACTAGGAATAGATGGCCTTTACCTCAATCTGATCAAAGTCATCTATCACGAACCAACAGCCAACATCATACTAAATGGAAAAAAACTAAAACCTTTTACTTTAAAGTCAGGAACAAGGCAAAGATGTCCAGTGTCACCACTCCTATTCAGCATAGTTCTAGAAGCATTAACCAGAGCAATTAGACAAGAGAGAGAAATAAAAGGATTAAGGATAGGAAAAGAAGAAGTAAAACTATCACTATTAGCAGATGACATGATATTCTACAGGGAAGACCCAAAAAATTCCACAAGAAGACTCCATGAATTAATTGACAAATTCAGCACTGTACCTAGACACAAAGTCAACACCCCAAAATCAATAGCATTCCTATACACAAACAACAGACAAAGAGAGAAATTAAAGAAACTACACCTTTTACAACAGCATTCAAGTAACTGAAATATACAGGAGTGAATCTAACAAAAGAAGTAAAAGATCTGTTCAGTGAAAACTACAGTGCTCTGAAAAAAGAGATCGAACAGGATTTCAATAAATAGAACAACATTCCCTGCTCATGGTTAGGAAGAACCAACTTTGTGAAAGTGGCCATACTACCAAAATTGTTGTACAGATTCAATGCAATTCCCATTAAACTACCATTAGCATAACTTAGCATAACTCACAGATCTAGAGAAAGCACTCCTTAAATTCATCTGGAACCAGCAGAGACCCAGAATAGCAAAAGCAATCCTGGGCAATAATGACAAGTCAGGTGGAATCACAATCCCTGACCTGAAATTAAACTACAAATCTACTGTAATAAAATCAACCTGGTACTGGCTAAAAAACAGATCTGAGGATCAATGGAACAGACTGGAAGATTCAGCCATAACCACAAACACACTCAGCCACCTAATCTTGGACAAAGGGCCAAACAAGATCACCAGAAGAAAGATAGCCTCTTTAATAAATGGTGCTGGAAAAATTGGCTTGCCACTTGCTGAAGACTGAACATAGACACAAGTCTATCACCATGCATGAAAGTCCAGTCAAAATGGATTACAGATGTCAATATTAAAACAGAAACACTAAATCTACTGGAAGAGAAAGTAGGTAAAATCTTGAAGACATAGGGGTAGGCAGACAGTTCATGAACAAAAACCAAACTGCAAGGGAAATACTTCAAAGAATCAACAGGTGGGACTTGATGTTACTGAAAAGTTCTTGCTCATCTAAAGAAATCACCAGCAGAGTAAAAAGAAAACACACACATTGGGAAAAAAAATCTTAGCTTGCTGTCCCTCAGACAAAGGTCTTCTATGTAGAATATATAAAGAATTAAAAAGCATCGGCCCCCCAAATTTGAAAGATCCAATAAAAAATGCACATCTGAGATGAATACACACTTCTCAGATAAACAAAAATGGCAAATAAATACATGAGAACATGTTCAACCTCATTAATCATTCAAGAAATGCACATTAAAACAATACTGAGATTTCATCTCATCCCAGTAAGAATAGCTAGCATTAAGAAATCAACCAATAACAAATGCCGGAGGGGCTGTGGAGAAATAGGAACTCTTCTGCACTACTAGTAGGAATGCAGACTGGTGAAACTAATGTGGAAACCAGTTTGGAGATTCCTCAGCAAACTAGGTCTAGAGGTCCCATTCAACCCACTTATTTCCCTTCTGCATATTTTTCCAGAAGATCTGAAAACATAATATTACAGCAATATGAGTGCACCCATGTTTATAGCAGTGCAATTTTAATAGCTAAATCCTGGAAGCAACCCAAATATTCATCCACTGAGGATTGGATAAAAAATTTGTGGTATTTTTATATAATGGAATATTACTCAGCTATCAAGAAAGACAAACTTGAGGCTTTTATAGCAAATGGCCACAACTAGAGACCACACTCCTAAGTGAAGTAAATCAGATGTGCATGTGTAAACAAAGTATTGTATCACTAGTGTAAGTACATGAAAGTGTGAATATAAATTAGGAGGTATGATAAACATTGGGAAATGATAGGAAACTGCTTAAAAGTAAAGAGCAACTGGGATGAGGGGGAAAAGAAAATGAAGAAAGGGATAATATATGTATGTATGTATGTATGTATGTATGTATATGCAAGATAGCTAACATAGTTGTTGTCCTGACTTAGGTCGTTTAATCGTAAGGAGCAGTTAGTGATTAGCTGTTGGATCAATCCTGCATTTCTATATTTATTTTCCTGAGTATACACTTCAAAGTTATCAGTATGTAATGAAACAACCATTGTTAATTCTCTGCCATCTTGTCTGTAGTACAGTTTTGATTGTAATATTCTCGTGCTGCTTTGTAAGTGTCTGTCTGTTAATGTCTTCGTTCTTTTACTTTTAAAATAAGGAAAACACTGAAAAAGTGACATGGGACATATGGATGTCATTGCCATGAATCCACATTATGAATGGAAATTCAGTTTCTAGCATTTTTTAGGATAAAGGAATTCCCCAAGAATGCAACCCCAGGCACACTCTTGAGTAAGTGACTCTGACTTGAATTTTATCCAATTAAAAGTGTAAAACTTATAAGCATTAAATTGATCATGCATTCTTAAGAAAAAATATTTGGGACAATGGCGAAGCACAAACACTATAGCGATAAGGAACAATCTATTCTTTATTTGTATAGTCTCAGTAGGGTTAAAAGATATATGTGGCTTCCCTATGTTCAATTCCTGATTGATTCAGATTGAAATAATGGAACTATATTGAGGTTTTGCCTGTAATTGTCTTAACCTTGACAGTCAGAACTCCTGAACTTGATTTATCTTGGCATGTCACATCTCTAAGGATCATATTCCTCAAACAAATACAAATAACCATAAATAAATTTGCATCTTACAAGATGAATAGATAGTGAAAGCAAATAGAAAGAAGCAATGCTGGGAAATTTAAATTTTCGGTAATAAATCACCTCTGAAAATCTTGCAGGGTGTTTTTTTCTGAAAAGAATGCTTAAGGAAGAGAAAAAATGGGTGGAAAGACCAAATTTATTATATGCTTTTATGAGCTTCGTACATCAACACGTAGTTACTGCACTTGTTTCTCATAAAGCCACAATATATGTTGCTGTCTTTAATATATGATCACCCTGAAAAAGGCATTTAGCGTCTCACACAGGTGTAAGAAATATGGTTCAATTTCACACTGTAGCTGCATCTTTCTAAAGTTTAACTTGTTTAAATTTTATCAAGCTCTCTGCCTAATTGTAAAATCGAACCTAACCGTATAATTCGATCATTTATATCATTCAGTTCACAGGGCAGACAATAATGACTTTCAATATATCTCTGAAGAATCAAATGCAAACTACAGTCCTGAATTTACTTAATGTGTTTATGCATCTTTAATTTAGTTCTAATAGTTTCCTTAGAAATCAATTCTTTGCTTAGTTTCTTATTAGTGGTTTTAACTACACTCTAATTTCCTTTGATTAAGCATTATGCTCTTTCATAGTAATACTGTAGGCAATTTATTAATGGTTTACACAGCCCAGGAAATACATTTTTAATTATGTTCTAGTGAATACATTCCAATTTCCCACTCTCAGTATTATTTTCCTTCTCATTTCTGTAACAGGGAGGCGCTCCTTTTGATCTTTTTATGTAGACTATTATGATGAGCTTTTCCTAGGTTGACAGATACTTTTGCAAATGAGAAATACTGTAATATTAGATGCGTATATCCCTATCCTCCAATAATATTAAATTGGTTATTTAATACGTATTTAATGATAAATTTATGTCACTCAATCCTATTGATAACACAATGATCCAAATTCTGGATGCAAGTAAAATGGTTTTATTTTACCTTACAGATTCATTATGATTTCAAATAATATAGTTATGTGAACAGTTTGCACCAGAGAATCTGAAGGGCCTGTTAAAAATAGACATTTCTAGCTCAGCTCCTCATCTTTCTGAATTAGCATAAATTGAAGCAAGATGCAAGGCTGTATTTTTTTGCAGAAGTTGAAGGAATTATTCTGAACATTAAAATTTAGACAAAATGATCAGATGGAAGCCTGTAGGAGAGGCACCGATGCTTCCTGGAATAGAAAACTTCAGCGCCAGCTTTTCCGAAGTGAGTCGCCATGAGACATGGAGCTGTGTCACACCTGCATAAGTGGCAAGGAAGTGACTGTAGGCTGCAGGAGCACAGAAGGCCTCAGTCGGAGGAGCTGACATCTCAGTTCTGCAGACACAATAATGAACTATGCTAATAAACCAAGGGGGCTCCAGAATGCAACTTTCCCTCACCAAGTAGCTGATAAGACCACTGCTCCAACTGACACCTGAATAACACCCTGGTGACATTCTAAACAGAAAACTCAGTTACACCATGCCCATCTTCTGACCTACAGAAACCAATTATCATGCAATAACAAATGTGTATTACTTTAAGCCAGTAAATCTGTGGATGATTTTAATCCAAGAAGAGAGAACAAATAGAAACATGCAGGTTGCAACATGTTATCCCACTTAACATAACATTGGAAAAAGGCAGGCCCATTAATATTTTACTGCTGGGGAGACAAGGAATAGAAAATTGTGTGTTATATCTGGGGTTCCATAACCAAGAAGTAGTAAAAGTATATTTGATTAAAAAATCTCTGAGCCAAGAATCAGTTCTCTTATAAGATACTTGGGAGACCAGTGATGAACATCTTACAAGAATACAATGGGTGATGATTCCCCACAATCACTATGTGAATATACTTTCTAACAATTTATACTTTTGAATCAGCAAGTAGTTTATGCACTTAGAGATTTAAGTGGACACTGATGCATATTATCACAGTGACAAATTAACGTGGGTGTCTGTCATCAACCATCCACAGGTGATTTGTGTAATTTGAGGTGAGGTCAAAACAGTATTTGTATAAACCAAACAAAAACATACATCAAAGAAGTGTGAACGACTTACTGTACATTACATAAAAACTGTGGTGGCTACTGGTTATCAGCTTTTCCTGTCCAGACTCTTGTTCTGTTGTGTAGTCATGTTGACCTTTTTTTAACATTTTAAGTGAAGATTGAACTTTTTTCAACCTGAGCTACATTTCCAGCCCTTTTTATATTTTAAGTTTGAGACATGGTTTCACTAATTCACTAAGTTCACTAAGTCACTAAACATCAATCATCCTACGTCAGCCTGGCAGAGATTTCAGGCATGTGACCCTGTTCCAGCTGTTGACTCCCATTGCAGGTAAATATTGGTCAAAGGCTCAAGCTATATCCAATTACTAGATTTATTTAGCATTGGTCTAGGAATTGAGTGTTTTATTATAGAGGCAAAGGTTTTTTCTATTTTTAAGTCTGAAGGAGTAAGGAAGAGAGATAAACACAAATTTTAACTTAGGTCTAAGACTTGAATCGGACCTAACTCTCCCAGTCCCCAGCCTGCCTGCCAGCAGAAGCACTACTGTCATCAGGGAACTCATAGGTCAATGCAGGATGTTATGAAGGAGATAAGGAATTTTGCAAGCTTTGGGGACATCTGGAGACACCCAAAAATGTACACCAGACACTTCAAGGATTCTCCTACTGAGGTGCAAGCCTGCCAGAGAACTTTGACCAAGCACAAATTATAATTTACATATTTAACAAGATGCAGAATTTCACTGTACTCAGGAAATTATCCTTTTAGCACTCAAGTGAGAATAGACTAAGACTGTAAAACTAAGGTTGTAAAACTAGGATTGTATGTACTACAGATATTTCTCATTTGACCACCTACATGTTTAAGGACTGTTTGAACTTAAGTGGAGACATGCTGTTCAGACTTATGACCAGCCATTTGTACTTACGACCTTTTTTCTTTGGTACGGTTCTGTACTCTTGTTCATATAGCTTCAACATTAGCCAGGCATGGTGGTGCACACCTGTAATCCCAGCACTTGGGAGGCTGAGACAGGACGATCATTGTGAATTCAAGGCCAGCCTGGGCTATAGAGTGAGCTCAAGGCCGGTGTGAACTGCATAGTGAGATCCTGTCTCAGAAAGACCATATATATATTTAGGTAGCATTGGTCTATATATCTTCAGTGTCTTTTTTGTATCAGCCATCTTGTTCATAGGATACTCTAAATTTTGCTAATTTTATTGTGGAGTCCTGTACTGTAGTTTTATATTGTTTATTCCATTATACATTACAGTATTGCATATAAGAGTTAGGCAAATAAAGGCAAAGACATGGAGTTGGAATTTCCTTTGACAGTTTCTTTGTTTTGAATATTATAATGTACATATTATGTATAGTTCATCATTTAGTGACCAATGCATTCAATGACCCGGTTGCAGCAACAGAATTTGTGAATATCTGTGATAATGAGATCAAATCATGATAACATAAATCCATGAATAGAAGTATTATTGAGCTGAAGTTATGAGTAAATTGACACATTTTCATATTTCCTTTATGAGCAATGCCTTAAATCATAGGAAATTAATCCTACTTAATATATTCACCATAGAATAAATCTTCTAATAGTCTGTAAGAATGGTTTTACATTCCTCCAATAAGTTGAAGAAAGAAGACTTTTGCAACTTTTGGAGAATGAACATAATCATATTAATATCTAGATACCTGTAAGTTTGCATTATTAAAGGCATTTAGAAAATAAACACCTCTCTTCAAATATTCCTAAGGATAAATGTTGCTAATTAGTGAAAATTTGATCATGAAAATTTAAAAACAAACACATTTATACCTTTCTTTGTATCTACCTATAAGCTATCTAAATCTCTCCTAAAATGAATCCAAAATATGGTATATTCAGAGGACACTAACAATGTTTGGTATGAAAATAACCCAATTCCTTACATGTTAATACAGTCTTTCAAACATTTATGAACTTCTAAAGTATCATTTTTATACATTTTTAAAGTTATTCTTAGTTCCTGTTCTTTAAAACAAAATCTGTTGCTGGTCATAATTTTGAGTCATATTATAGGATAGTATGACCATTAATGGTAATTGTCCCCTTGACTGGATTCACAAACACCTAGCAGGTTACGAAAGCCGATTTCTGAATGTAGGATCTTTCCAGGGATGGTTGGCATATAGGGTAGCGAAAAGAAGGGAGAAGACCTTTGACTGTAAATGACAGTATTTTAATAAACTTGTATCTTAGATGGACTGAAGGGGGAAGAAGAAGGAGGAGGTCAGCCCGTGCTGCTAAAATGCATTCCGGTTGAGCTGGTGTGTCTTTTGCTGCTGCCATTTCTTGTGACATCAGCCTGCAGTGTCTTCAGCCTCTCTATAGACATTCACACCATTCACACCAGTGACTCACCAAAGAGCCTACAGTTTCAGTCAGAACCTTGCACTATTTTCTTCTGCACTCTGTCCAGTATCCTGAACTGAGCACCTACCTCCTCTTCTTCTCCATCATGCATGCCCCTTGTGGATTATCCTATTTAATAAATGCATATAGCTATTTCAACTGCTTCTCTTCCTGTAGGAAACCATAAGCAATCACTACAGGTGACTAGTTTTTCTTTCTTTTCTTTTCCTTTTTCTTCTTTTGAGACAAGGACAGGATTTTGATGTGTAGTTCAGAGTGGCCATGAATTCACCAAGTATCCCGCATTGGCCTCAAACTCAAAGCGATCCTCCTACCTCAGCCTCCAAACTACTGGGATTGCAGGCATGCACCACCATGCCTAGAATACAGGTATCTTTTAAAGTAATATTTTTAAAGCAAACATCATTGTCTTTTAAAAATATATTTAAGAGACTCTATAATTATAAAACATTGATACTAAAGTGGGAGCCTTAGCGTATGCCTTAAAAATTATTATTCTGTTTGAGAAAAAAGTACTAAAATACCCTTAAAGGAAAAATTGATGAAGGCATTTTGACAATTTAAGATATAGTCAGAGAAAAATTCCAGTAGAGGTTGAGTTTTGAGTTTGATATTCTAAGTAAATTTTATACAACACAACAAAAAGAACTATACTTCTCTCTCTCAGAACCCTCCTGCAAAACAGTTCCTGAAAGTCATGAAATTAAATTATATGACCATAGCAGTCTGAAAGAATTAGTCAGCTGTGGGGAGTTCTGAGAGTTTGCCAAGATAATTCTAAGGTGAATCAACAGTTAGTTTAGTTCTGGTGATTGCTGATGATGGAGAGAACACAGAGAAAATGAAGGAAAATTCCAGTATCATCAAAGCAGTGTGAATGCATGATTGGAACGATCTGCTGTTACCTTTACTCAAAGGCAGAGCCAAACTGTGCAAATTACAATTTATGGCGTATTTATTACTGCTTCCTGGGGAAATGGTAGACATTTCAGCCTTATTTTTTAGATGGATCCCCTTCATCATAAAATAATCTCCTGGAAAAAAGTATGTCTCACTAGACAAGAGTAATTCCCATGAGATCCCCACAACCAACATGACAAGATCAGATTTGGCCTGAAAAGAATTTATAGACATTTTACCAGAAAAAAAAAATTAGCATTCTGGAGTTTACCTTACTCTTAGGAAATGATAACGGTAAGAAACTGGTTAATTGATATGTTTAACTTTCTTTTGTCATACAGATATTAGAATTTGGGGGTCAATATTCCTTTTCCTAAAATCAAAAAGGCAAATGAATTCTTAAATATGAAAATGTTTATTTTTAATCCCTGGAATTTGATTAGAACTATTTGTGCTTTATCTTCATGCATATACCTGTCTCTTTTAGAATAAAACATAACTGCAGTATAAGCATCCTTGCAGATTAGAGCACAGTTTTCCAGTGAGGGGGCTAATGTCATGCAGAAAATACCTCATTATTCTCTTGCTTAGTGGGTTCTCTCCTATTAGGCAAGTCTGGGATAGGCTGGCACTGGCTTCTTTGATCTCTAGTTTTCCATGCTGATTAATTTTTTTTTAGGCCTTATTTTCAGGGAACCACAAATACTAAGTCTGAAAATACTGAGTGCTGCATGGCTCAGATAATAATTTAAAACTTAAACTATTATGATCATTGCTTGGCATTTCAGTTCATTACATTAGACAAATATTTTAAATTACTCAGGCTGGTATTACTACTATAATGCTGGTCAAGATTCTTCAAATATAAATAGTGTGCCAAAAGCTTTAGAATCATTCTATAGAAAGACTGATAATTCTGCACTTGTGACCTACCAATTTTAACTAGTTTTCAATGCAGCAGAATAGACTTTGGATTCAGTACTGTTTTTCAAGGAAAGCAAGAAAATCTGCTTTGCATTTAAGACTATGATGTAATGTCTCACATTTGCAGATTATTTAAAATGGAAAACAGGCTTTTCCTACTTGGAAGCCCATAGTTTGATTGCTGTACATGACAGGCAAAGCAGATTCAAGGCAAAAAAGTATATGTCACTTTCAACTGGTGGGCCTGATCGGAGCAGGTGACATTAAATAATTAACAGGTTTTCTTTCCAAACCACATCCCATGCTTTAATTAATACCGTTCCTGAAAATAAGAAGTTGTTGATCAGTGCTGCCTCTGCAAGCGGGTTGCTGCTGAGAAAAGAACCTCTGAGACATGACTGTGCCCCAAGGGTTGCTTTCACTTCATTGTTTATAATAACTACAAACAAAGAACTGTAAAAACTCATCTTGCCATGAGGCATCCTGACAATCCGCCAGTTTAGTCACCAATAATAAGGAGACTGGCACCAGCCGTAAGCTCAGTGCTAATCTAATGAGGGCCTATCTCATTCTCCTATTGATATTACAGCAGCTGCTAAGCACCCGATGTTCAGGCCCTGCAAACAAGAGGTGTGCCTCCAACCAGCTGAAAGATAATTACCCCCACAGTACAGCCTTGATAACACACACCAGCAGCAGCATCTTATTTTTCTGTGAAATTTCTTAGAGATGGAATTTCCTGTCAAGATTACAAAATTAATGAGGTCATCTGCCTGTGCTCAGTTGAAAAAGGCTCAATTAGTTGTTAGTGCTCCCGGTGGCATTTGTTGTTGTGTTGGTTTTTTTCCCTCCCGAGTCATCCATGCAGATAAGAACATACATGTGATTTACGAACTCCTGAATATAGGGACTCTGTGATGTCACTTCCTTCGCTTACCTCCTGGGGTGAATGCAATTATGAACAGATGGGCAAATGACATGACTCCCCTGCTAATGAACTTCCCTACTGAGCCAGAGGACAGTTTCTTACCCCTTTGTACTTCAGACTCTTTAATTATCACTTTTTCCACTGTGAATATTATATAGGAAAACATCTGTGAATTTCCTTCATGTTGGTGGACCGTCATGGACGACATCAACTGACTCTGCTCTGGGTGGAAGCAATGAGGGCTGTAGAATAAGATATTAAAGCAGACAGGATCATCACACCAGCTTCCAAGTGAATCATCTGTAAGGGAGAGGGATGCTTAGTACACATACTGTTTGTTTGTCAGAGAACAAATGCCAGGAAGATCCTCTTATTTTCTATTACGTAAAATGTATGAATAGGCAAAGAGTGCTGAAAGAAAACTTGCTGAAGGTGGGGCAAGTTGTGTGTGTGCCTAAAAGAATGTTGGAAGATAACAGATACTTTAACTGTAGTTATAATCTAACAGTTATTATGAGAAATTATTCATAATGCAATTTTCCTCACCAAGTCTAAAATATTTTCCTTTCAAAATATAATTACTCTGGCAGTAAATAAATAGAATGTGGTCATTTCCAAAGCAGTCTAATAAATCCTGTCCCATTTTTAGCCATGACAGAATGTCCTATAAATAATATCCTACCTATGCACGCTTCTTAGGTACTTAAATATATCAGACTCCCAGGTCTATTTCACAGATCCCAGGTATAAAATCAATATGAAGATGGTCTGAATGGCCTGCATTAAAGTCAAGTGAACCTCATACCTAAAATTTGGAGTATTTAAAATTCTGGAAAGAAATTCTATGCCTTTCCATCTCGTACTAAACTCCATAATCCCCACATTTAGAGTTATTATTTATCAAACCTAAATGCATACATCTAGTGAAATAAGAATTTGAGATAAGGAACAAATAAAGTCAATATAAGTACCATTTTAAATATAGAATATTTTCACACAACAGAATTTATTTGTTATACCTATAATTCAAATTTAGTTAGATCAGTCCATATTTTATCTGAAATCTTACCCAGGAAAAAAAGGGCATACCAACACATTAAGCTCAATTGTTTGTATTTTTAGTGCTAGTGTCAGCTAGAGTTAAGTGGATACTTCATCGTAATTTAAATTTTCAGTACCTGTCCCTTATTTTGAGACATTTGGTTTCTATATAATCTAATGTAATTCACCAATTGTTGTTAGTTTGAATCAATTATTATCAACTCTTCAGCTAGAGAAGACGAAAATAAAACAAACGTAGAATTTTCTTTGTAAGGAAATGTTGAGAATGAAGATTACTTTGTATTAGATATGGAAGAATGAACGTGAAAATAGGAATCAAAGTCCTATGTCACTAACACTCACTCTTTTTTGCATCTTTAGACAAATCAATTAACATTTCTCTAAAAACCACCTTTCTTGTAGATACAGTGAAATAGCTTATTTAAAAAAAACTTTATATATTGTAGCCTAAAATGCTATATTTTTAGCTACAGTAAATCCTCTCCAAATAGATTTCTTTCATGAATCATAAAGATCACAGGAAACATTATATATACTGGTTACCTCATGTCAAATTGATTTAACCAGACAGTAAAATATTCTTGTGTATTTTGAATTTTCCAAATATGTGCTGTGTTAGTCAGATTTCTCTCTTTGTGACAAAATACCTGAGGAAAAAAGTTTAAAAGATGAATGCTTTACATTTTAACTCACGATTACTTTTTAACTTTACTTTTTGGCTCACGATCTCAGAGTTTCCAGGCCATTGTGATCTGGCTTTACTGAGTCTGCGCTGCCACAGGCAGAACTTCTCAGTTGGGGGATCACGGTGGAGTGGAGTCACTCACCATGTTACAGGAGGCAGAATGAGCGAGGTAGAGGAAGTGAGGAGGGTCCCAGGGTGGCCTTCAAGGGCACACTCCCAGTGACTTGCTCCTTTTGGCTAAGTTCCTCTAATTCACATTACGTCTGGAGACAAAGATTGTAATATAGAAGTTTTTTTTTTTAATTTTATTTTAAAGACAAAAGAATGGAGACATATGAACCAGAAAAGCCATAAACAATACAGAAAATACAAAGTTATACAGAATATAGTAGGGAATTAGAACTGGATGTTGTATGTAATATAGAAGTTTTGAGGAACATCTCAGATTGAAACATAATACAGCCTGTGATACACCATGGGTTCATTTCCCATTTTTGTCATAACAAAGTCTCATTCCCACAAGAGTAGCAATGTAAGGCAACATACATTTGCTGTCTTATACTTCTGGAAATCAGCGGCATCAAACAGTTTTCAGCAGGATGCAGTCATGCCAAACGAGTAGCTGAGTTTCATTTAGAGAATCTGTGCATAGACCTGTCCCGTGACCTCCCCAGCTCCTAGAAGCCACCTGCATTTCTTGACTTGCGGCTCCTCCCATCTTTCAAATTTGCCTTCCTAGTAGGCTGAGACCCCTGTCTGACTATGGATTTGCTGACTCCTTCACATAAGGTGTCTAGAGATTCCAATAGATTGAACAGGATAAACCAAAATTATCTTCTCCCTTCAGAAATTTTAATATTGTCATATCTGCAAATAACATTTTGCCATATGTCTTAGTTACTTTTCTCTCGTTGCTGAGACAAAATACCAGCTGCTCAAAATTAGGGGAGGAAAGGTTTATTTAGCTCACAGTTTGTGGACATTTCAGTCCATATTTGGCTGGCTCCCAGGCAGGGTGGCACATGGCACAGGAGCAACAGCTCAAGGTGGCACAAGACAGCAGAAGCAGCAAGGGCAAAAAGGGGGAAGCAAGCCTCTTCCTCCTTTATACTGTATGCTGACTACCCACACACACCATCTCTGTGCCCTCCTCTTCTATAAACTCTGGATATTTACAAAGTGAGGACTATGGCCCCCCCCGCTGAGTTACTTAATCAAACTTTTTCTTTTGGTACCAGGAACCCAACTCAAATCCTCCCACTTTCTAGGCAGATGCTGTGAGGCTGCACTGCATCCCTGGCCCACTTAGTTAAACTTCTGTCCTTCTATACTTTACTTCTATACTTTCAAGTTAATGCAGTGTACCAGCCATTACACCATAGAACATTTTAATAGGTTTTAAATATTAGGATGTAGCAATATTGATGTGCTAAATTCTATTTATCATTCATATTTATTCACAAATCCAGTCAACTGAACAATTATTCATTTAATTTGTAATTACCAAATACTATACTTATTTTCTAGACAATCATCTTTTTCCAAAGGATCTCAGTGGAAGAAACCAACAAAAAAAAAAAAAAAACCCCAAATGATTACAGTACAGACAGCCAGGGCTCGCATTCACCCAGCAACACTGGAGAACATGTAACTCCAACTGAAAGACAGAGCACAGAGAGAAACGCAGAAGAGATATCATCAGACATAAGTTATGAAGACTACGTAATTGTTGGGAGATTCTCTACAATAGAGAAGAATGTGCAAATGCAAAGAAACATGTATTTCAAAGAAAAGAGCATGTGATTAGATACTGGCATATCTCCAAGGGGCAGGTGAGAGGTGAGCAATGAAGTGGGCAATGAACCAACACTCTAGTTCACATAGGACTTAATATGACATACTAAGGAGAAGGCATAGAAAGCAGAGTGATGTAATTGAAAAAAAATTACTCAATTCCTCACACATCTAAGGAAAATGGGTATTGTTGCATAACAGTGTATCAACCTGATCTGTGAGGAAAACAGTGGTTCAGATATATTCGTGGATCATACATGACACTCTTTTAGGCCCTAGCGCAAGTGTGTAGGCTTCAGAAAAGCAAACACAACCCTATTTGAGAAGCAATTGAGAATTAAGATTGTCCTAATTTCCATATTGTTAGACTACGTAAGAGAGGAAAGAAGAGATGCAGAAGGAATGGATTGTAACATGAAGATCATGAATTCATTGTTTATATCTTACTACTAGGGTTTCTTTGATGTTATCTAAGATTAAGATTAAGAATATAGTTCTGAAATTTATGTAAATAATGGTAGAAATTCTCAACGGCAGATGAAATCTTTTAGGAAATATTAAGAGAAAGAAGTCAAGAAGACTGAATAGAGTGCATTAATGAGCTTCTTATGACTGGGACAAAGATCTAACACCAATGATTTAAAGGAGGAGACATTTATTTCAGCTTTTGGTTTCAAAATGTTCAGTTCATGGTTGGATTGCTGTGAGGCAGAATGGCTTGGTGGGAAGACATGGCAAAGGAAAACTGCTCAACCCACAGCAGCCAGGAAGCAGTTCCGAGGGAAAAAATAGAGGAATCAGATACCTTTCCACAGCTCACCCTCAGTGACCTACTGCCTCCAGCAAGGTCCTACCACCTCAGAGTACATTCAGCTATGAACTCATAATGGATTAATTCACTCATGAACAGAGCATTCCCATGATCCACTCACCTTCCAAAATCCACACTTGTAAACAGATGGGGCTTTGGGGAACATTTTAATTTAAATCATAACAGAAATATAATGAAAACTAATGATTTCAAGAATAGGTAAAAGAATCCTGGCACGATAATGCACACCTGTAATTCCAGAACTCAGGAGGCTGAGGCAGATGAGTTGCTGTGAGTTCAAGGCCAGCCTGAACTACACAGCAGGACTCTTATCTCAAAAATGGAAAGGAACACATAGAAGAAAAGTTCATGAAGCAGACTGGAAAAGATAGATCAGCGGGTCAAAGAAAAAAATGCAAATTAAGTCTGGAAAACTACAGTAGGAGTTTCAACAACTATATAATATTCAAAAGCAGGTATGAAAATTGTTCATAAATATCTAAGGTGATTAAGAAACTGCAAGACTTCACTGAGTTTGCCAAAAATAAGAACTCATTCACAATAAACATATAATATACTTCAAAATATAGCATGAAATGAAAAGCTGTGACCTATATTCACACACACACATGTACACACACACACACACACACACACACACACACACACACACAGATGTGTGTGCACAAACGCACACTACAAAATCACTTGAACTTGGACTGGCCTGTCTTTGTCGTAGCTGCCTAGCTCCTTCTCTCTGGGAGCTTTGCTGATCGCTGCAGTTGTAAGCCACATGCTTGATTATGAAGTGGCTGACTGCTCACACTTACTGGGGTACTTCACTCTTTCTCTAATATTTCAAGTTATGGTCAGTTGTGTTATTATTTCTAAAAATCATAGATATACTTGGTACTTAAAGGACATGAAAATATGATATTGTTTCAGAAATGTACATTTCAATTGAAAGCACCTATACCCAAGCAATATTGGAAGCTTCATACAACTTTTGCATTATTTTTTGACCAAACTTCCCTAAAGCTTAAATATTAGTATATCCTATGTTACAGTATTAGCATAAATCTGGTATATTATGCTCTTCCACTTAAAATGAAAATTTTTAAAATAAAAAGTAGTAGTTATTTTTAAGTCAGTGATATGTGTAGCTATTTTTCAACTAAATCTAGATCTATACTCTGTAATGACTGAAAATTGCAGTGTTATAATTTATTTGCTTTGTGGGTTTAACCATTCAGTATTTTCTCAGTATACAAAATGAAACACTTTGTACTTCTAGAAGATTGGTTCATATTTCCGTAACAATAGACAGCAAAAAAAACAGGAGACAAAATTTTTGACAGTTTATTTTCAATACATGCTCTGATAGTTTTATATAAACATTTGCCACTTTGTAAATGGCTGTCTGTTTGTTCATATGTTTTCATTCTTTTACTTTTAAAATTTAAAAAAATAGAAATCATGATTGGGATTCAATGCATTTTTAAGATTTTAAAATCATAACAGCAAATTATAAAAGAGCATATGAAAAATGTCAAACTTTTTTACAAAGTCATCGATATCAGTACCCAAATAACAACCCATATAATGTTTCTACTTTCCTTTTTAAATACAAGCCACAGAAAAGTAAATGCAGTTTAAAGTTGGACATGATATTATGGAATATTCACTGATTTCATTTTTATCTCATAATTTTATTTCATAATTTGTATGTTTCAGTCACTTTTTCATCTCTGGGAAAAATACTCGCTATCCACAACTTAAAGGGGAAAAGGTTTATTCTGTATCATGGATATAGTCACTTATTCGCTGGGTCTAAGGCAGAAATTGAGTAGTAGAAAAGTCTGGCAGGGGAAATCTCCTGAAGTCATGGGTGCAGCGAGCAAAAGAAGGACCCTGGGAGGAAGACAGAACCTACCAGGTTGTCTCTCCTCTGAGCTGCCTTTAAGCAGGCCCAACCTCCTAACAGCAAGTGAGCTATAGCGCTCTGTAAGCCAATCAACATCCAAACCTACGAGGCTATGGAACGACATTTCAGATCAAACCGTGACAAGGTGTAACACAGAGATCCTTTGGCAACTGAGCTTTGGTTCAAGAAGGAAAAACAAAAAGAGACACTGGAATCTGCAGATGCTCAACTCCCGTATATGAAAGTTTCAGGCACAACATTTGCTTATAACCTAAGTATATCTTCCCTCATACTTTGAATCATATATTGATCGCTTATAATCACCAATGGCCTGCAAATGCTTTAGAAGCAATTGTTACAGCGTATTTGCTGAGGAAATAATCACAGCACAGAAATCTGTATGTGATGAGAATAGACACCATTTTTCCTTAATGTTTTCTATCCATGGTCGATGGAATCAGCAAATACAGAATTCACACATACGGAGAATCAACTATGCCTCTTTTTGAAAAATGAAATTTTTATTGCTTTGAGTGTTTAATACTCTGAGTGTTCATAATTCCCCCATGAGATAGGCAGAATATTTACCTGCTGAGTAATAGAGAAATTGAGGAATACAGAAATTAAGCCTAAACGAAAATGGTCAATTTTGAAAGTTGTTGATATGATTCTGAGGTCTTTTTGAACTGTATCCTTATCAGTTAAGAGGTTAGCTTGTCTGAATCAAGCTCATAACTACCTCTCCTTTTCTTGCCTTTGATAATACAATTCTTTGATAGCAGAGAGACACCTCCGTAACTCCAGGACTCTCCATCCTATGCCCACCTCTCCTGGAAGTGAGCAATCCAACCATGAACTGAACATTTTGAAACCATAAGGCAGCGGGAAGGAGGATGTTGCTGTGCCCAGGAGAGCAGTAGTAGGAGAACTTGCTGTGTCTTTTGACTCATTTCCAAATTGTTTCCCTTAGCTCCAATCACAGGTGTTTTAAAATTTAAATTGGTGAGATCACAGGTATAAAGTACACTCAGTGCAAGTGTCAAAGCATGCGTTATTACCTGAATGTAGAATAGGAAGATTAGAATGTGTGTGTGTGTGTGTATGTGTGTGTGTGTGTGTGTGTGTGTGTGTGTGTGTCTGTATGTGTATGTTTTGAGAAAGGGTTTCTCTGTGCAGTTGAGGTTGGCCTTGAACACTTCGTAGCCCAGGTTGATCTTGAACTTTCAGCAATCCTCCTGCCTCAGGCTTCTGAGTGCTGAGATTACAGGCTTGTGCCACCACGTCTGGCTGTATATAAAAGCAATGGAACTTTTTTTTGAGATAACTAGTTTGAGACACACAGATAGTGCCTTTTCATACCTAATTCAGTTTCCTAAAGTCCTCATCCTTGAGACTTGGACCCAAGCCAGCAAATATCATTAACATTTCTCTCCTTTTACCAATCATACATATTTTAGCCATCCTTCAAGGATATTTGAAGGAACTTGGGCTTAATATGTGAAATGGTACATTCCAGCATCTTCTGGACATTGAAAGTAAGTGTTACCTATTTCCAAATATCACCTAAAATTCTAAAGCAGCTCATAAACTATAAAGACTATAATTTCCATTCAAATTGCTTATTTTGAGTGGATTGTATTTTTGACAGAACCCTAAAATTCACTTTACCATGGCCTACTCTTTCTTTGGAACATTGAGCTCAGAAACTTCTTGCTGTGACAGAATTATTTTTATATTGAGATGAGATCTTGTCGCTGACAGAATTTCTTTTAATATACCATTTTCAGTTACAAAAACAGAACAATAAACTTTGAGCTTATTTGAGTTTCTTGTATCATCATTACTGCCCATGAGGGGTAGTAGTTTGGGGAGCTGCTTCCTTATTAGTAGCCAAATTCTCACTGTTGACTAAATAAGCAAACAGTAAGAAACCAGAAGGGAGGATTCTTCTCAGGAAATGTATGCATTTGCTGCAGGACAAATACAACCCCTTATCAGTATATGTATTAACTGCCTAATGAGTAGATAGGGGCCATTAGCTCTACAAGCTGAAGAAGAAAAATTATTTCAATAATCTACCACAATGAATCCTAATGCATAGTCTCTTTCCCACTTGCTGTATTTTAATAACCAGAATCATCATCAAACAGCTTCCCTTTATGTTTTTCTCAGCATTAAAAAAAGAAACACTCAGTTACTTTGTTATTTGAAAGAGAAATAATCGTAAGGCTGATAAAAGTCTGATCCAAATTGTTTGTTTATAAAATGGAAATCACTTCATATAAAGCTTTTGAAAGGATGGCTGACATACAATAGCACTGAAAATACGCAATAGTCTACTTACTGCTTCTGTTTGAAAAGATTTTGCACTTCAAGTTCTCATTTCTTATTGATCATAAAAAGTCAGCCTCTTGTGATTCTGAGATTTACCTATCCATACTAATTTTCAGTATATTGGCATTCATATGGAAATGCCAAGTAAATACACCCTGGAAAAAGACAAATACTTAAGAAAAAATACTGAAAAAAGTGGACCACATATATTCAATATCTTTTAGTTTAAATTAAAGTTTTAAATTTTAATTCATTATACCTAAATCAAAGTTTTGGTGTATCATACATAATTCAGGGGAAAACTTTCTTATGCTTTGATAAGCGTTAACCAGGCATCTGATATTAGTGACTATACATATTTTCTATATGTTTTTCTTCTGTTTTCCAAATATCTGACAGAAAATGATCTTATACAAATAAAGATTTCTATAATCTATGCTACTTACATATTGTAGTTTGAATGATTAGAATGGTTATTTTCATGACAAACACACTGGATTTTATTAAAATCTCTAATAATATTTGTACCGATTACATTAAACTGTTGTTAGACCCCAGCCTTAAGATTTATTGAAATAAAAATAAAATAATTAATATTAAATAAAATGGCTTTCAAAATTCATAAATTTTAAATTTATATTGTGCCTCATTAATGTGGATGTTAATCAAGAAACTGCAAAGATTCAGGAGGGGATGAAATAAATTACCTTTTAGGAAAGAAATTCTTTTACACTGTAAGGCAATTCACTAAATAAGAAGTCATTCAGTCGTTCATTCGAGTGACAAGTATTTATTAAACAACTCAACTTTCTAATGCTGTGACTGCTCCTGTTTTAGTTCTTTAGGAATATAAGACAGAAAACCTCCAATTAGGCCAAAATTATGTTGTAGGGAGGAAAGATAGATAAGCCCAGTGAATAGGGGATTAATTCTGTATAATATTGTATCATATAACACAGTCTAGGAATGCATCATTTATAATGAAATACATTGACAGAGACATGTAATAAACATAATTACTTATAGAACATAGAGCTTTATACAGACAGATATAGGTAGAATCTAGATATACACATATAGGAAGAATATGTATATAGAGGTATAGATATACATAGATATGTATATATTGATATCTAGATATAAAAATATATAGATATATATCTGGGGATCTAGCTCAGGGCCCAAAACACCTGCTCTTGGTAAATTCAGAGTCCCGAGTTTGATTCCAAGCATCAAAAAAAAAAAAAAAAAAAAGAAAGAAAGAAGAAAAGAAAAGCAATCATATGAGTTAAAGTCAGGTAGAGAAAAAAGCGTAAGTGTATTAAACAACAAAATAGTTTAAAAGCAAGGAAGGCAAAAATGATCCAATATATGTATAATTTGATACTTTGAGGAAGAAAATTTAAACAATGAAAAATTATTTTAGTATTAAATTCCAATAGTTTTTATATAGCTAGATGGTCTAAATTAACATATTATAAATGCCAACAAGCCAAGGATATAGCTCAGTGGGACAGTGCCAGTCTGGTAAGTGCAAAGTCCTGCGTTTGATTCCCAGTACCAAAAAAGAGCAGCACACACACACACACACACACACACACACACACACACACAAATGCCAACAAACATTTGAAAACTTTCTCCCAAAATGACCAACTCCAAGGCATAACCAATAATTTAGTAGAATTTAAAGAAAAAAAAAAACCCAGCTAATAATCACTGCAAAATTATGAAGAAACCAGAAAATCAGAGTGGTATCAGAGTTTTGGAAATGGATATTAGAGATTAAAACAATATAAAGTAAAATTTTTAGAAAACTCAAAGTTGAAATTATCCAATATATGTGATTTTCACTTTTCAGACAGGGTTTCTCTATGTAGCTCAGGCCGGCCTAGACTAAGTATGTAGTCCAGGCTAGCTACAAATTCTCAGTGATCCTTCTCCCTCAGCTTCCCAAATTGAGATTACAGGTGTTCACATCATGCACAGCCATGATTTTGATTTTATCTTAAGAGATTGAGCTATGCTATACTCAATAAGATGTGAGGTAAGAGTTTAACATGATGTGGGAGAACTAAGAAAGCAGGGGTTTACATTTTAATACTGGAAGAGGAAGAGTTGAGTCAAAAAAATTTTCCATATTTAGTTTCTTGAGGACTCTTCACACTCAGTCTACATTCCCACTAATAATGTAGAAATAGCACTATTTCAAATGTAAAGTAGTTTAAGAATTGGACAGAGAAGGGAGAGATGGATGTGATGAGGACAATCAAAAAGAATTAAGATGTGTTATAAACACAGAGAAGCGCCCCATGATAAATGTAATCACTATGTACTGTGAACATGTACTAATAAATAGTACATTAATAAATAAAAAATAAAGGAAAAAAGATGTTACAATGAGAAAATCATCATTTGGCAAACATCCTCATAATAATTGATTCTAATAGGGCTCCTAAATGAGTTCTAATTAGTGTATGAAATTTTCTGAGTGAACAACATTTTTATAAATGAACAAAAATATAAACAATCCCATGGAGAAATCTGACTGATATGTAACCTAGTAATACAAGAAGTTTCCAGTAATGGAACACAACCAGATCACGTTCGTAACCTGAACTTTGTCAAAATAAAATATCAGAATAATGAAAATGGGAATAATTCTAAAAACTAACTGTAGTCTTTAACTTCAGATTTAAAATATAGTAAATAGATATCCAAATTAAATATAATAAATAATTCTGATTGGGCCTCTGGATTTTTTTAAAGAGAGCATTAGACTACTGGCACTGAAATTTGTAAATTAGATGATTAGATGATTAAATCACACCAATTATACACTTTTATATTGTAAAATGTTTTTGCTATTAGAGACTATACAAAAACCTCCCTGTCTTCAGCTTATTCTTAATTGGTTTAGAAGAATGTAAATGCATTTCCTAGAAAGAACAGTATAGGGCTGGGAATATAGCTCAGTGGCATAAAGATCTGCCTGGCAAGTGTAAGGACCTGAGTTCAATTTCCAATACCAAAAAAGAAAGGAATAGTATAAAAAAAATGTAGTGTAATTCAGGAATCTTGCTTAAAGATATACAAGAGTCTCATAGCATAATTTTGCAATTATTCTGTAAATCTGGGTCATTTAAAATTTTTAATTTATTAAAAATTGGAAAATGGTGAAAGTTAAAAAAATAGAAATATTTATGTTTCGCCAGTCAACTTTTATGATAAATAGTTTAAAGTTTACAAGCAAGTACTCTCAAGCTAAATTGCTGTAGCGGCACACTTTCAGCTCTACCACTCAATAACTAGCATATCCAGCAATATATTTTAGCAGTTTTGTCTCGGATTCCTTTTCTTTAAAAGAGATGTGCCTCAAATACGATTAATATTAACGTTAATTAAAAACTGCGGATATAGAAAGCACTAGACAGAGTCTGGCACATAATGAATGCTATATTCATGCTTATTAAATAAAATGAAACTTATTTATTTTGACATCTGTACTTAATCAAAGCACAAAATATTCATTATACTTAATATACGTTATCCGTGTGAACAGTGTAGGAACCACGGTATATCTTTTTGAGAAACGAATTTCTGAGAGCATGCTGTACTAATTTCAAAAGCAGGGGAAAGAATGAATGAGACCTAAGACAAATAAAGTACAATAAAGGCCATGTGGCTGAGTCAAGACCCATCATCAATATAACTGAAATTTGAAAATCAGCATTTCTAGTTGGAGGATTTAAAAATGTATCAGTGAGAATTTGGACCACGGTTTTATTACTAAAAGGAGCGGAATGAAATTTTGAGAAAGATAAATTAAAGCAGACAATTGAAATTTTGCCAGGGGAACCATAAGAACGTAAAACCAGGACATATTAAAATGTCATAAAAACGCTGAACATGTACTTTTGGAAGATAAGGAGGACATGTGTGTACTGTGTTGTTTGTTACATACTTATATTTGGGAGGTGGAACGCACGGTTTAGTCTGGATGTAATTTGTGGATGTTTAGAAACTGTATAGCTGTATATATTTAGAAGCCGGCATATATATATATATATATATATATATATATATATATATGATTTTTTTGCTTTGATATGAAATAAACAAAACAGATAAGTTGAGATAAGACATGATGAGGAAACAGGCACTGCAGAGGAACATATAGGCAAGGAGGAAAAGAACGCTTTTGCACTGCTTCCCTAGAAAGGAAACAAAGACACAGAAGAGGTGTGGGGTGCATGCTTAGAAGAGTGCGGAGGAAAGGCCCGAAGCGCATACGCTGGAATCCGATCTCCAGCAACCGCCTCAGAGCCAGCAGACTAGGGCAGGAGGCAAATGTAGATGGCAGCACATCTGCCTTCAATCAATCCTTTCTTCGCAAAATGCTCCGCTTCTCTGAAATTACCCTTCCAAGAGCCCTGAGGCCCTTGGAACATGTGTGCTTCCTCCTTACAAACTTCTCTTGGCACCAGGAGATCTGTCTCCGCTAATTTAACACAAAACTGAAAGTACACACAGAAAACTTCGAGCTCAACTTAGTTTAAGGATTTAATAATATTGATGTGAATATCTGGTCCTAAATTACTGGCTTTAAAAATCTGCCCATGTCACCAATCTGTCTAGTTTTAACTAGTGGAAAAGATGAAATCTACAGTGAACATTGCCCAATCTCACTCATGCTCTGTAGGCCTCCTTTACACCTTCTGTCTCCTCAGTTTTCATCTGCACCTGTTTTAATTCAGGGTCTTCCACACTGTAATAGGTAAGATTCAACTTTCTCTCTCTTATCTCTTACATTTCTTCTTTATCCTGTTGCAAGTTTAGCCATGGATTTTACAATGTGGGAGTAATTTCAATTAAAAAATTTCTTCCATTTTCTCCTTTTTACTCTATAAGACAACTTTTGATAGTTTCTATTAACTGAAATAAAACTTTAGTTAAAGTCATGGATTACAGAAATGATCATAGTATTTTTATGATGATTATTTCTGATTTACAGTCAATATTTATTTCTTATCAGTATTGCTTGGGATTTGATGGTTATACTTGTCCCATTTTAGTGTTTCATCTTTCCCCATGAGAACTCTTTCTTGACATCTTCTCATTAGCTTTAACTTAATAAGATGATCCTATTTAATCATTATCTTGTGTTCAGTACACGCTGGAAATGTCCCCAACATCGAATCAGTCATTTGCAATTTTTACATTAAGTTTTTTGGTTATTTGTGCCAAAATTCTATTTAAGCAGAAATATGTTGAGCGTTACTTCCTTGTCCTAAGGTTCCAAATAGTGGTAGAAGCATGTGCTACAAAAATGGAAGCTATGTGCCAGGACAGCTCTGCAAAGGAGACTGAAAAATGTGGTGAGTGTGATTCATAAATAGAAAGAATGAAAAGAGGTTGGAATAAGAAACTCATCTGCAGTGAAGGCTGATTTTTCCTAGATTCTTGATGATTTAAGAGATCCTCCCTTTCATGATCACCTTCGTTCTCCTATCTCTGCACTCATGTAAGGTGAGACACCCTCCATCTCTATGTTTTGTACCTCTATGCTTTAGTATATAACAAAATGCTCATGTTTTCCCTGTTACCTCTATATTATCAGTTTATTTCATAGGTTAAAGATGATCAAAACTCTAGAGGGTAAGAGAAAATTTGAACATTTCGCACAATAGCAAATTTATCATGGGTGAAGCTCTGATGATGCCATTATCTAAGCTGTGACTGGTGTATGAAAAGCACACGTGGTTGGTTCTGAAAAAGAAAGAAAATTGCAAGAGTGGAGTATGAGGGGCTTCCCGAGAGAAAACAAGAATCTAGAACACAGGATCACTGAAGCCAGCAATGTAAAGTGTGTATTTCTGTATTTGGCAATTTTGAGGTCCCACAGCAGAAAAAACAGGTGTGAGACCATCAGCATGAATTTTGTTAAATTGGGGGGGCATACAAAGATTTGGGGGCATAAAATAGATTTTGGGGGCATAAGAAGTAGTGAAATCCAGGCTGAATTTTTTTTTGAAAATGGTTAAATTTGATAAAATAAGGAAAACAGGAGAGACAGAAAAATACAAAAGATCATTAGATAGAAATTGTTAATTGTTAATATTGGCAATACTTGATCCTCTTCCTAGGTGAAGAATATTTCCCTGCAGGGAGTGCGAGAGAGAGAAAGTGGCTATTAACTTACCGGTGCTACTACTGTTAGAAATTATGAGAGAATTAACAATTCTATTTGTGAAGCAGCAGGCAAAGATATAGGAGGAGGCAGTATGAACTTAAATCAATAAACCAGCACACGTTAATAGACTGCATATGTGTGTGTTTATAGGGAACTTCTGGAGTAATTTCTAAACCCAAATAATGAATAATAGTAGGTCATTCAGACATCACAACTGGCTCAAGTGAAAGACTCTTGGCACGCAAATCTTCTCACAGTGTCAATTATTACTTACTCCAACAATTCTTGACATTTCAGTTTTGTTCCAGAAATCAGAGTCTTTGTTACCCTACAATTCTGTTTCCATCTATCATTAATGGAGAAACTCACTTTTGCAATCGAGCCAGTTCATTTACGACAGCTGTTTTTTCTGTATACCCTACATCCTTTCCCTTTGTACATCAATGTACTTTTACATTTGCTTCTCATCTTCTTCCTACCCTGTTTCTTGGAATTTCCCTCAGCGTTTCCCAGCAAGTTCTTCAGTTTTTCTGAATACTTTACTTGTTATAATCAGTAATTAAGAATGTTTCAAATCTAGTCAATCTTCCTAATTGTCCTGTGTGTTTGTACACTGATTCCAAGTTACTAAGGTAAGCTTGTCTATCCTTCTGAGTAATAAGAGATTCTTAGACAATTTGTCTGTGATGCTTGAGACAGTGCACAGTTCAGTGCTAGGCATCGGCTACTCATTTAACAAGCTGGTTATTTACTGAAAATGTTATACTCACATTATGTACATGGCCCCATATTTGCATATTAGTTAGGCCAACTCTATATCTCCAAATGTCTAGATTGAAGCTTCTATGAAATAGGAATTCAATCAATGTAAAAATATATAAAAACATAATTGTTTATTATGCACATATACTTTTTCCTTTACAGCTATACATACTCTTTTTCTCCTTTTTCTTGTCTATATTTTCACAAGTAGTCAAACCACTCTCAACTTAAAATACTTATATAAAATGCTGTTTTTCTTAATTATTTCACCAGGTCCTCTAAGATTTTTGGGAAGCTCTATTAATTCTAAGTGTATAAGTTTAATCTAGGGGTGAACTGGAAACACATTTTTGGAAACTCTTCTCTTAATGAACCTTGAAGTAAGTTAAGAGAGAGTCCTAATTTTTTTAGACACTTTGGTTCTATTTAGTCTATTGCAAGTTCAGTGGTTAATTAGTACCTCAGTGGAGAGAAATGAAAGCAACTCTATTAGACTAATGGTGGAGGCTGATTTGATCTCTTCTTTTTTTTTTAAAGCTGAGAAGAAATTAGGTCATAGTAACTGCTGAGATCAAGCAGTACTCTGTCCAAATATGCCAGCGCAAGTTCAGAATTATCTAGAATGGATATTTGCATAGTGACCTTTGTGATTCTGGAGAGTGAGTGATGAGACTCACAGAGAGGTAGGGATGAAAAGAAACATGAAATGAGTGTCTTAGAAAAGCTATTAGGAAAAAACATTCCTGGGATTTATAGAGTAAGAAGTCTTTAATTCCAAAAAGTCACACCTTCTGGAGAGTCACTGAGTGATTTGAAATTGAGCAGAAGCTCACGCCTTGTCAACAACTGGCCCAAGGCTTGCCATAAGGAAATATTTTTGACCTTATATTGAGTTTACAGCAAACTAATTGTTTCAAACACGGATAGTGTAGCATTGTGAACCGACAACTACAGTAAATGCTGCCTCACTATTCTGACAGGCTCCGCCATTTACTCGACTGGTTTCAGAGCAACTATCACAGGCTGGTGAGGAGTAGACACAGTGATCTTGAGATCGGGTTGTCGTAGGAACTTAGGAATCCATAGGAAGTTGACCTTGAATTCTCCTATGTATCAAGGAACTCAGGACTGGCTAGGTCTGTCTTGCATCATTTATGTCACTTGTTGAGAAGGCAGTCATGTAATTAGCATTTCAAGATAGTGTAGAATACTAAAAAATGCCAATAGAATAAGAAAACTCCAGGAATTCAGCAAATAATGTTTCTCACTCTTGGTAGAAGCTTATTTCATGAAGAAAGTATTTGCAGTGCATAACTCCTTGAGATCTGCAGAGATTTGCTAGGCGGACTTGACGTTCAATTGCCAACTTAGATAGAGTAAGAGACTCCTAGAGAGGAGATCAGAGCTTTAGGGGGTAGAACCCTTAATCCACTGATTCTCACAGACAAATGTGTTGAAGGAGGCAGAGCCCAGTTGGAGGTGACGTCATTTGAAAGAGAATACCTCTCGTGGCTACTCTGCTTACTGGTTGCCATGAAGTGAGTGACTTTGCTGTACCGTTTGTCCCATCATAATGTTCCTGCCACAGAGCCAGTCAGCCATGGACTGAAATCTCTACCACTGTGAGCCAAATAAATAATTTCCTCCTTTGAATAACTTTGAGGCACTTTGACCAAATTAATGGAAAGCTGACTACTACAGTAGCCTCCCATGACAGATGGGGAGAATGATGAAGTGGTTTCAACTTCTCGCAGCCATTTCTGAGAAAAGGAGTTGCATATTCTTTGCCATGAAATAAAATTTAATTGCACTCCTCCAACAGCATCCTTCTATTAGTCAATTTCTATCCCCTACTATGTGCTCATCCACTAAGAACACACAGCAAATTAAAAGTGAAGAGAATTCTATAAGTGTAATGAAGTTTTACTCAACAACTAGGTCCTTCTTGTCTTTGAAAATATAATTGTGATACTCACTGTCTCCTTTAACAAATCAAAACCAAATGGATCACTAAAAGATATTATAGAAATAGAAAAAAGAAACCACAATCTCAAGAACAACAGTAGAAAGGAACCCTCAAGCAGAGATAACAAAAGTAGGAAAGCAACAGCAAGTAAATAGCATGATAAGAATGAGCCAACATATAACAGTTATAATCGTTAATTAAATGGCCTCAATTCACCAGTCAAAAGAAACAGATTGGCAGAGGGGATTAAGAAACAAAATCCCATAATATGCTGTATACAGGAAACACACTTTACTCAAAAGGAAATCCATGGGCTGAAAGTCAAAGGATGGAAAACAATTATTCTTGCAACAGGTTCCCAGAAAAAAGTAGGGGTAACTATTATGTTTGCAGACAATGTAAACTTCAAACCAAAAACAATCAAAAGAGATAAAGAAGGCAACTACATACTAGTTAGAGGAAAGTTGCAAGATGAAGAGATAACAATCCTAAACATGTATGCAACAAATACTGGAGAACTAAACTATGTAAATCAAATTTTAACAGACATGAAAAACCAAATACTCAATCACACTATTGTAGTAAGGGACCTAAACACACCTTTGATGCAAAGAGACAGGTCAAGTGGACAAAAACTCAGCAAAGAAATAACAGACCTGAACCAAATGTGTGAACAAATGCACTTAGTAGATATACACAGAGTGTTCCATCTCACAACATCAGAATACACATTTTTCTCAGCTACACATGGGGTTTTCTCTAAAATAGACAACATTCTAGCACATAAAGCATACCTATCTCAATGAAAAAGAACTGAAATCATCCCATGCATATTATCTGACAACAGTGCAATGAAATTGGAAATTAATGATAAAGGGAACTCCAAAAACTCCATAAACACTTGGAAATTAGACAACAACCTCCAGAACAACCAATGGGTCACATAAGAGATTAAAGAAGAAATTTAAAAATACCTACAAAAAAATGAAAATGCAAATACAACTTATTGGAACCTGTGGGATGCAATGAAAGTAGTCCTCAGAGGGAAATTTATAGCAGTGAACTCACACTTAAAGAAAACAGAAAGAGAGCAAATAAATAACCTAATGCTGCACCGCAGACTTTTAGAAACAGATGAACAAGTCAACCCCAAAGCCCAAAGAAGGGAGGGGATTATAAATCACAGGTCAGAAATTAATGCAATTGAGACAAAGAAAACATTACAAAAATAAGTAAATAAAAGAGTTGGTTCTTTGAAAGAATAAATAAAATTGACAAACATCTAGGCAACCTTATTCATGCAATAAGGAATGAAACAGATGAAATCACTACAGATCCTACAGAAATTCAAAAGATCATTAATACCTATTTTGAAAATCTTTACTGCCATAGGATAGAAAACTCAGAAGAAATGGACAGATTCCTAGAAATGTATGAATTACCAAAGTTGAATCAGGAAGATAAAAAAATCCTGAAAAACCCAATATTAATTACTGAGATTGAAAATGTCATTAAAAACTTACTAACAAAGAAAAGCCCAGGTCCTGATAGATTCACACCAGAATTTCATAAAACATTCAGCAAAGATTTAATGTCAACACTCCTCAAACTCTTCTATGAAGTTGAAAAGGAAGCAATTCTCCCTAACTCATTTCTGGAGGCAAGTATCATACTGATACCAAAACCTGAGAAAGACCCAACCAAGAAAGAGAATTATAGGCCAATCTCCCTAATGAACATAGATGCAAAGATATTCAATAAAATAATAGCAAATAGAATAGAGTGAATCATAAGGAAAACTATACACCATGACCAGGTTGGATTCATTCCAGGACTGCAAGGATGGTTCAATATTCACAAATCAATTAATGTAATACACCATGTCAATAGAGCCAAAGACAAAAACCACGTGATCATCTCAATAGATGCAGAAAAAGCTTTCGATAAAGTCCAACATGTATTCATGTTAAAAACCCTAGGAAAAATAGGAATAGATGGCCTTTACCTCAATCTAATCAAAGCCATCTAGGACAAACCAACAGCAAACATCGTACTAAATGGACAAAAACTGAAAGCTTTCATTCTAAAGTCAAGAATAAGACAAGGATGTCCACTGTCACCACTCCTATTCAACATATTTCTGGAAGCATTAACCAGAGCAATTAGACATGATAGAGAAATAAAAGGAATAAGGATAGGAAAGGAAGAAGTGAAACTATCACTATTTGCAGATGACATGATACTTTAAATGGAAGACCCTAAAAACTCCATGAGAAGACTCTTTCAACTAATTGACAAATTCAGCAGAGTAGCTGGATACAATTACAATACCCAAAAATCAATAGCATTACTATACACAAACAACAAACAGACTGAGAGAGAAATTAAGGAAACCATAAATTTTACAATAGCATCCAAGATATTGAAATATTTAGGATCAATCTAACAAAAGAGGTAAAAGATCTATTCAGTGAAAACTATAGTACTCTGAAAAAAGAGATCGGGGAGGATTTAAATAAATGGAAAAACATTCTCTGCTTATGGTTAGGAAGAACCAACATTGTGAAATGGTCATACTAATAAAATTGTATAGATTCAATGCAATTCCCATTAAACTACCATTAGCATACCTCAAAGATCTAGAGAAAACATTCCTTAAATTCATCTGGAACCAGAGGAGACCCAGAATAGCAAAAACAATCCTGGGAAACAAGGAGAAGTCAGGTGAAATCACAATCCCTGACCTGAAATTATACTACAAAGCCACTGTAATAAAATCAACCTGGTACTGGCTCAAAAGCAGACCTGAGGATCAATGGAACAGACTGGAAGATGCAGTTGCCACCACAAATGCAATCAGCCACCTAATCTTTGACAAAGGAACCAAAGAAGCTCACTGGAAGAAAGAATCCTCTTTAATAAATGGTGCTGGAAAAATTGGCTTGCCTCTTGCCAAAGACTGAAATTAGACCCAAGTCTATTACTATGCACCAAACTCAAGTCAAAACGGATCACAGATCTCAATATTAAAATAAATCTAAATCTATTGGAAGAGCAAGTAGGTAAAAATCTTGAAGACCTAGGAGTAGGCCAAGAGTTCATTAACAAAAATCAAACTGCAAGGAATTACTTCAAAGAATCAATAGCTGGGACCTCATCTTACTGAAGTTTTTGGACATCTAAAGAAATCACCAGCAGAATAAAAAGAAAACCCACCAATTGGGAAAGAATCCTAACTGGCTGTCCCTCAGATAAATGTCTTCTATCTAGAAAATACAAAGAATTATAAAACATAAACCTCTCCAAATTCAAAGACCCAATCCAGAAATGGGCATCTGAGATGAATACACACTTCTCACATAAAGAAATACAAATGGCAAATACATATATAAGAAAATGCATCTTTAGGCATTGGAGAAATGCAAATTAAAACAACATTGAGATTTCATCTCATTCCAGTAAGGTTGGCCAGCATTAAGAAATCAACCAATAACAAATGTTGGTGAGGCTGTGGAGAAATAGGAACTTTTCTGCACGGCTGGTGGGAATGTAAACTGGTGAAACCACTATGGAGACCCATTTGGAGATTCTTCACCAAACTAGGTCTACAGGTCCCATACAACTCAGCTATTCCCCTTCTGGGTATTCTCCAAAAATATATGAAAACATCATATCACTGGGATATGTGCGCCCATGTTTGTAGCAGTGCCATTTGTAATAGCTAAATTGTGAAAGCAAAGCAAATGTTTATCCACTGATGACTGGATAAAAAAACTGTGGCATTTTTATATAATCGAATATTACTCAGCTGTAAAGAAAGTGAAACTTGGAGGCTTTTATAGGCAAATGGTCACAATTAGAGACCATACTCATAAGTGAAATAAATCAGATGTGCACATGCAAGCAACATATTGTATCACTAGTGTAAGAACATGAAAGTGGGAATATAAATTAGGAGGTATGAAAGGAAAATTTTCAAAAGTAAAGAGCAAATGGGATGAGGGGAAGGAGAAAAAGAAGAAAGGAATAATTATGTATGTATGTATGTATGTGCAGGACGGCTAACATGGTTGCCCTTTGGTTTATATTGCTTGATTGGTAGGAACAGTTAATGAGTAGTTGTTTGACCAAACTTGTATGTCTATTTGTGCTTTCCTGAACATACACTTTGAAGTTACCAATATGTAATACAAAACCATTGTTAATTCCCTGTCACCTCATCTGTAATTTAGTTTTGATTGCACTGTTTTTATGCTACTTTGTGTCTGTTTGTTAATGTTTTCGTTCTTTTACTTTTAAAATGAAAAAATCCAAATGGATCAACAAAAAACTAAACTAAAATTTAAATAACTTGTAGCTCTTAAGAGCTAACAATTCAACAATATTTACTGGACTTAACTTATGGTGCATGAATACTAATCAAAATGAAATTAATCAAATTAATTAAAGATCTGTAAAAACCTCTGCACTTCTGTTGTGGTAGAATGTTCCCCTGCAAGGCCTGTGACTACTCATGGGAGGACCAAAACAGGTGCATTATTGGATGTTTTAAACTCATACTGCAAACTTCGGTGTCTTCTCATCATTTTCAAGGTCTATAGCAGATAACTCTAACAAAATGTGTTTTTTGAAAATATGTAATGAAATTTAATTGCTAAAATATAAGTTAAATTTAAAAGCCCAAAATATTTGGAGGTTTCACAGCAATTTTTATAGCAGTCCTATTAGGTTATAAGTCATATTCCCTAAAATCTCCCTTTAAAACATGTTTAAAACTGAAATTTAAACAACTCACATATATAGATGAAATTCTAAGCATAAGTAAAATACATTTAAACAAAATAGTAATGAAAACAACATACAAATATTGCCAACTAAAGAATTATTTGGTTAAGTCTTAACAGGTAGGATAGACATTTACAATCAGCATTCACTTTAAGAATCTAGGAAAAGCAGACAATTAAACTCACATAAGAATTAATCACCAATATTGAGTGTAAAAATGGAAATCAATGACAGAAAAAACTATAGTGTTAGTTAACAAAACTTGTTTCAACATAGCTATGAATAGAATAGAAAATTGTTTTGACATTGGTCTGAAAAAATGAGAATGTGAGTACAAATATCACTATAATAAAAGATTCATTACTAAATATGCTTTGTGAATTAATGTATACACTGTGAATGTCATGAAAACAAATCAACAAATTCTGGTTCTTTTCGCTTTATTCTCCTTAAAATATACAGCCTACAAGAACTGACACAGAAACAAATTAAAAAACCAAGCTGTATAAATCTGTTTATTAAATAACTTGAATTTGCTACTGCTATAAGATTACCCACAGAGAGAATTCTAAACCAAAGTGATCTTTTCAGCAGATTTTATTAAATGTTTAAGAAACTAAAAGCAGTCAGCAACAGTTTCAGAAAGTAGAGGAAAGAGAAAATTTGTAATTTATTTCCTGAGGCAGGAATTATGGGTACAAAGTCAAATGTAGGCATTATAAGAACATTGAAAAGTAATATTGCTTGTGAACACAAATGTCAAAGGTCTTAGGAAACATCAGCAAATTGAATTTGTCTGTGTATAAATAAGACAACATGACCCAATAGTATTTATTTTAAGAGTAAAATTGCTTCTAACTTTAAAAATCCATCAATATGAGTCAGTATGAATCAGTACAATCCACTCAATGCAAAGGAAAAAGAGGAAAAATTAAATTATCAATGAGTACAGGAAATTTACTCAAAAATGTTCTTTAATATTTCATAATGAAAATTTAATTAACTAGCAAGAGAATTCACTGAATGTAATAACAGTTCTCACAATGAAACGTGTACTTAACAGTTAAATATTAAGTGACTTTATTGAAGAATTGCTAACAAGGAAACAGTACTCTTGTTCATCAACAGGAAGTTCTACTCTATAACACACAGCACAGGAAAGAAATTAACAATGTAGAAATGAAAGAAACTAAATACTTTGTGTTTTTCACAGATAATATGGTTTCATTTATCGAAAATCATAAGGAATATTCATAGAATTAATCAAGTATTAGGATAACAGATGATTATAGAAAATCAGTTTTATTTCCAAATGAAACCACTATATAATTAGAAAATAAAATTTCAAAATCAGTTCCATTTGCCACGACAATAAACATGATATTCAAGATTCATTTTAATAAATAAAAGTTGAAGGCTTCTGTGATGAAATCCTGCAATAGTTTCTGACAGGATCAAATTCAGTGGGCAGCTCTCATGTGGTTATTGCTTGGAAGACTGAATACTGCTGAAATGCCTGTATTATCTTTCTATTAAAGTAAAAATTTACCTGCCCCAATAAGCTTATAAGAATGAAAGACTGATTTGAGTGAAGGACTTTTGAGGCTCTGTTGCATGGCTGGTTGGTGCCATTGTTTCTGGGGCTCTGAGACTGAGGCAGAACAGTAAAATATGGAGTCTGTGGTGGAGTAAAGCTACCTGCTTCCTGGTGGCGTGGAGGCAAAGAGAGGCAGAAAGGACCTGGTGGTCCATATCCCCTTCAGGGCCACACCCTCACCAATTTCACTTCTTTCCAATAGATTCCCTTTCTTAAAGTTCCACAACCCTTCAGTAGTGTCACAGCCTGGCTACAAGCCATTATCATGGGGGCCTTTGGAGATACTTCAGATCCAACAACAATAATATTACTTTTCACCAATTATGAATTCAACGTTATCACAAAGTCCTAACAGGAATTCCTATTGAGAACAAAGATTTGGCTCTAAAATTATACAGAGTCAAAGAAGCCTATCAACAAAACCATAGTGGAGAAAGCTAGAAGGCTTCCTCCAACTGGTATGGAGCCTCACTGGTGTCCCTGTGCTCATGTAGGTGGTATAACACTGGTAAAAGGACAGGAGGCAGAACAAGATGCAGGCTGGTACATAAACTGTCAATTTATTGCTGATGAAAATGTCATAAAACATTATTAACACATAAGCTGAGACACATACTAGAAAAGCAATTTCAATGTCAATATATATATCTTAAAGGCCGTTCCCTAACACATAAATACGGGGAATTCCTATAATTAAATAATACCTAAAAGCCTAATAGAAATAGCCAAAAAAATCTAAAATAATTATTTTCCAAATGGTTTTGTATGTCTTATGTATCTCATAGCTAAGCACATCACAATATGTTCAACATCACCAAAGGGAAGTGCACATTAAAATTAAATATCTTTTAATATTTAGTAGAAAAAATTGTGTAAAAAGCTGACAGTTGTTTCTATATTATGATACAACTAGAACTCTAATCCATCCATATGGGGATGAAAAATTTCACAATGACTTTGCAAAAACAGTTTGGCAGTTTTTTATTTTACAAAGTTAAGCATCCATTTACCATATGACCTAGAAATTTCACTCTTACCATTTACCCAAAAATATGCATATATCCTTAAAAAGCCTTTCACAATCATGCTGATTGATGCATTGCAAATAAGAGCACCAAAATGACAACAACCCTTCATTCATCAACAGAAAAACTGACAGGCTTACCCTAGGTTCAGACCAAAGAAATATTTATGGATGATAGATATGTATGAGAACATGAGAGAAATCACCAAAAAAACCTGTTGATAAAAAAGGTTAAGTAAGATATCATTAGTTTTGGTGTCAGGATTGTCTAGAGCAACAGAATTGTAAAGATATAATTCTTTAATGACTTGACTGGATCCTAGGGTTGGTTCTCTAAAAAGCTGCCATAGTTTCTCCTGATAATGTGGGGAATATTGATATTCCCTTGAAGTGAACTTAGAGTATTTCACAGTATAAATCCATTTGATTATCCTAATTCACCATTTGTGAGATACAAGGAATTTAGTGACTGTGTGCCCAATATTTTTGAATATTTTTGTTGAATTGGGAAATATAATGATGGCAACTGGCTTCTCTTAGCATCTCCGAACGAACTAGGGAAGGAAAATAATGAGCTCAAAACATACATCTGGATTAGGCTGTTTGTCGAAATGGTCCCATTAAGCAAAGATTCTGAATTTAATGTTGTAGCTCAGGGAGGAAAAGAAAATGTTAATATAGTGATGCCTTGGTTGCCGAATTCAGTTCGTTCATAATTCATGTTCAAACACTAAAAAGTTCCAGAATGAACATATTTTTCCATAAAAAAAATGGCAAATAAGTTGTTAGGGTGAGAGTGGTGCTTAGACTGAAGAGTAACCCTTTGTGTTTGCAACAAGAAGCAGCCCATGACTCACTCTCTCTCTGTCTTACAGCATTTTTCAAGTCTGTTAGGTTAGGTTCCACTATCAAGCAAAGTTAGGAACATGAACAGACTCTTTTCAGTCTTTGCTGTTCAAGTAATGGAAAGTTTGATCCTGAAGCTGTTTGACATCCAAGGTACCACTGTGATTTGTTTGACTGGTTGGCAGAACTATGGATTAAAAGATGGTGCACTGTGAATGAGCTAGTGGTGCCTGATATTCTGCAGTTTGCTACTAATAAAGGGTTTCAGAGGTTTAGGGAAATGGGAATGCCAGAAAGGATTTGTCATGTTAAAACTTATTTACCACAATGGGATGATCCAAAAATTGTGACCTTCACTATCACCTGAGAAATAGATTTATGAGGGAAACCCTGGCATCCCTGAAGAGCCCTGTCATTGTTGTTCTGTATATGCCAGCCCTTACAGTGGGGATCACAGTTACTCAGTTTGGGAAAGTAACAGCAATGAGTTATTTGAATAACCGTTGAAGTGGCACAGGTAAAGTGACACCTAATCGCCAAAGGCAGGTGAATATACTTACTATATTGTACAGAAGAAGCAAAGCAATGATCAACATCATCTGGCATGTTTGGACCTATGCTGATTGGCCTCAGTAGTCCCCAAGGTGAAATAGACATGAAACCTACAAGTTTTCATTAAATTTATGTAATAAAAAAATTTAAGGGCAAATGAAGAGAAACTCACTTCAAATCATAGTAGCAGAAAAGCATGGCCTCTCCCCCAGTTCCTGGATTTGAGCCAGTTTACAAACACAGAACCCCTTGAGTGAAGGGGAGGTGGTCCTCTTGAAGAAGGATCCTGGTGCTCTGCCAAAAGTATGTACAGTCAATCAGTATCTACCATTCTTCAAAGGGACCTAAGACCTTTTACCAGGGTAACTGTACACTGGGGGAAGGGAAATGATCCCACATCTCAGGAACTCTGGTTCTGAACTAATGCAGATTCCAGGGGATCTAAAACATCACTGTGGCCCTCCAGTAGGAGGTGGAGGCCTGTGGAAATCAGATGATCTATGGAATTTTGGCAATGTACCTACTTACAGTGGGTCAAGTCTATCCTGTTGTCATTTCCCCTATTCCAGAACGCATAATTGGGATAGATATACTTAGTACTTAGCATAATCTTCATATTGGTTCCTTAGGCTGTAGTGTGAGAGCTCTTAGGTTGCAAAGGTAAAATGGAAGCCGTTAGAGTTGCCTTTGACTCTAGTCAAAATAGTGAACCAAAACAGCATTACATCCCAGCAAGGAGTGCAGAATTTGGTGCCACTATCAAAATGAAGTTTTCAGGAGTGGTGGTTCCCAGCACATCTCTATTTAATTCTCCTGTTTGGTCTGTGCAGAGGACAGATGGATCTTGGAGGATGAAGGTGGATTACTGTACACTGAATCAAGAGGTGACTCTGAGTCCAGCTCCTGTACCAGATGAGGTTTCCTTGCTTAAGCAGAGTAATGTCTCCCAGTACTTGGTATGCAGCTATTGATCTCGAAGAATCTTTTCCATATCTATCCATAAAACCCATGAGATCCAATTTGCTTTCAGTTGTCAAGTCAAGCAATAGACCTTGGCTGTCTCACTTCAGGGTTTTGTTCACTCTCTAGCCTTTTGTCACAAATTGATTTGCAAGGATCTTGATAATTTTCCTCACTCACAAGGTATCATTCTGGTCCATTCCACTGATGATATTATGCTTACTGGACCCAGTGAAAAGGAGATGACAACCACTCAGAATTTGTTAGTATAACATTTATAAGCCAGAGGATACAAAATAAATCCAACTACAATTCAAGTCCTTCTATGTCAGTGAAATTTCTAGCAGTCCAGCAGCGTGGGGGCATGTAGAGATACTCCTACTTAGGCAAAGATAAGTTACTTCATCTCTCCCCCAAGCAAAATGAAGCACCTAGTGTGTCTACTTGGATTTTGGAGGCAACACATTCCTTACTTGGCAGTTTTATTCTGGCCCATTTCCTGGGTGACTCAGAAAGTCACTAGCTTTAAGTGGGGTCCTAAAAGAGAAAAGGCCCTTCAGTAGAGCCAGACTGCTGTGCAGGCTGCTCTGCTTCTAGGGACATATGACCCAGCAGATCCAATGGTACTTCAAGTGTCACTGGGAGGTAAGGATGATGTCTAGACCCTCTGACAGGCTCCCATAAGTTAATTTCAGAGGAAGCATTTAGAATTTTGGAGCAAGGCTCTACATAATCTGAAGACAAATAATCTCCCTTTGAAAAACAGCTCAGCCTGCTACTTAACCTGAATGAAAACTAAATGATTGACCATGGGACACCAAATTATCTTGTGACTTGAGTTGTGTATCATGAGCTGGATCTTATCTATCAAGTCATAAGATTGGATGTGCATAACAATAGCCCACCACTAAATGAATATGATATATATGTGATCCAGTCAGAGCAGGTTCAGAGCATGTAGGTCAGTTACATAAAGAATTTGCCCAGGTGCCCATGGCTCTTAATCTTACAATATTTTCTTCTGTTTCCCAGCATACACTTATGGTTTCATGAGGTTTAATGTATGATCAGCTTTTGGAGGAAGAGAAGGGTAAGACCTGATTGGGGATGGTTCTGTATGTTATGCAGTCACCAGCCACAAGTGGACAGCTGCAGCATTACAGAGTTTTTCCAGGACATTCCTGAAGATAGGTGAAGATAAATCTTCACTGTGGGCAGAACTTTAGGCAGTGTAGCTGGCAGTACATCTTGCCTGGATGGAAAAATGTCCAGATATGTGACTATACACTGATTCACGGGCTGTAGGAACTGGTCTAGCTGCATTGTCAGGCACTTGGAAATAACATTATGGGAGATTGTTGGCAAAGACATCAGCTGAAGAGGTACGTAGACACACCTTTCAATATAGGCAAGGGCTATAAAAGAATTTGTAGCTCATGCAAACATTCACCAAAAGTGATCTCAGCAGAAGAGGACTTCAGCAATCAAATGGATAGAATGCACATTCTACAGACAGCCAGTGACATCTTTCTTTAGCTACCCCTGTTGCTCAGGAGACTCATGTACAGGGTGGCCAAGGTGTGAGGTGTCATGGACTCAGCAACATGAACTCCCAATCACTGATGCTGATCTTGCTACAGCCATGTTGAATGCCCAGTATGCCAGCAACAGAGACCAACATTGAGTCCCATTATGGCTCCACTCCCAAGAGTGATCAACCTGCAACCTGGTGGCAGGATAATTATACTGAACTGCTTCCAACACAGAAGAGAAAATGCTTTGTCCTTACTGGCATTGACATGTATTCTATGTAGATAAACCTTATTTGCAAACAGTGCTTCTGCCAAAACTACCATCCATGGGCTCATGGAATGCCTCATTCCCCCGTTGTGGAATTCTACGTGGTATTGCCTCTGAGAAAGAGCATATTTTATGGCTAAAGAAGTGAGATAGTGGGTTCCATACTTGTGGGATTCACTGGTCTTACCATGTTCCTCACAACCCAGAAAGCAGCTGGATTGAAAGAAGGGACAAAAGGCCTTTTGAAAAGCATGGTTACAGTGCCAGATAGGCGGCAATAGCTTGCAGAAATGGGTCAAGGTTGATGCTGTGTCCCCCACAACCAGGATTCATGGCTCCAGAAATCAATAGGTGGAATTGGGAATGGTACCACTAGTTATTACTTTGGGGATCCACTAGTAACATTAGCTTGCTACTGCCACAACCTTATGCTCTACTGACCTGGAGTTCCTTGTGATGGCTTGTAGGAGGGAACACAAGGAGCCTTCTGAACTGGGAGCTAGGGCTTCCCCTAGGTCACTGTGGTCTCCTCATGCCTCTGAGGAAACAAGCTACAAAGGGAGTTATGGTATTGGTGGGTTGACTGACCCAAAGTGTCAGGGGGAATTTAGACTGTTCCTCCACACTGAAGGAACAATCAAAGCATCTGTTTTTGGAACACGGGAGATCCTTTGTGGCATCTGTTAGTATTATCATGCCCTGTCAATGAGGCTAGTGGGAAACTACAGCTCAATCCAGGCAGGATCACTAATGGTCCAGAACCTTCAGGAAGGAAGGTGTGGCTCACTCCACCAGGGAAAGAGCCCTGCTTAGGTACTTGCTGAGGTGAAGGGAATGCAGAATGGACAGTAGAACAAGGTGAGTCTAATACCAGCCATGCCCCAGGATCAGTTACAGAAATGACAATTGTAATTTTAATAGTTCTGTCTTAAAACTTATCCTATATAACATAATATAATATTAATAGACTAAATATTGGTTCTTAAATATTGCTAAACCTGTTAAAATATCCAAATTATGAGATATTGAGAGTGAGCATCACCCAAAGAAAACTTGCCTCTATTCTGGGGAGGCAACTAGTGTATTTCTGTTTGTACACAGGATAGTCAGTCATATTAAGCATAATTATGAACTTGCCTTTCTACTTGGAGACTAAGTGTGGTTTAAGTGTGGTTGTCAGGTTGACAGTGGGTGGATTCTGATAGTCAACTGATTGGATCAACCTGAGTAAGAAATGCCCAGCTGAATTGCACCAGCATAGCTCTGGGTGAGGCTGAAATACTTTACTGAAGACAGAAGACCTCCCTGAATGTGAGTGACACCAATGAACGATCCGTAACTCGAATGGAATGAAAGGGACCTGAATATGGAAGGCTCGCTTCTGTTTCTGAGGAGGAGCTTTGGTCTTGCCCTCACCTTGGATATCATCTCCTGGGTTCCACTGCAGACTCTTCGGCTTCTTGCTATTGATTTGCATGGAGAGCACAGCGAGCTCCGTGCTCTGACTAGATTCCTTGGGCCTCAAGGCTCTGGGCAGCCCTTTGCTGCTGCTGTGGATGGCCAGTGTAAGCTTGTCTTGTGAATCCATATATATATGTATAATTTGCTTTGAATCTCTTTCTCTGTAAGCCCTGACTGATACAAAAAAGCTTTACATAGTCATTCTGAATGAAGCTTTAAAAATGATAGCCCCATACTGGCAGTCATCCATCATTCATCAACAGAATAATAGATATTCTTACTGTATGTATGGAGCTTTGCTTTGGAATCTTTTCTTGAAATATTTACAAACTACAAATACATATGAATATGAATTCACATGAATGAAATTCAGAAAATGTTGTTGGAAAAGAAACCAGTGTAAGAACCCATTAATATAATATTATGTTAAAGAGCAGATAACATTGTTCTCTGGTGATGGGTATAAGAAGCGTAGTTAACTTTGTAGGGGGGAGAGAATTGGAAATGTCAAAGAAGAATGGTTGGGAAGATAGAAATGTTGGGTGGGATAAAGTTTTCTATTGGGTATATATGTGTCAAAACCCTGAGTAGCAAAACAGAAACTATACTACAGAATTCCCCAATTTTCTCAGGCTGTACAGAATACCAAGTCACGTGCCATGACTTTTAAATGCATGTTAATATCCCTTTCTTCTTGCTAGTGGATCACATTGTTCTCCATGGGGTTCTGGGTATGTGCCATTCACACTAAAGTCCTCTGCTTGTCTCTGATTTTCCACGTGATATTCCTTCCTTCTAGCATGATCTCCAGCCAAGCATTGCAGAACACAAATTTCAACTCTCATGGAGAACTTCTCAGAACAATCTCTGTCTCATAATCTAATTTAATTTCTTCCAAGGTCATATGTGCCTAATACTGTAATATATATCATGGTTTATTCAGGTATTTTATTTTACTAAGACGTAGGCTCTAGGAATAATTCTGATATAATCAAGGGATAGGATTATTCTTGAATCATAGCCGGTTGCACAATGAATGTTCCTTGCCCGCCTGAAAGGTTTGGTGAGTGGATAAACTTTATGGATAGTACAAGGCACTAAAGATGTACAGTCTAATAAAAGGTAAAATATGCCAAGAAAGACCTCAAAGATAGAAATAAGACAAGCAAATAATTAAATGAGTAAAATACAATATGCATGTATTAGACTTACTATATAATATTAAATTATAATAGCTTATTATATTTTACTAAGAAAGTCAGAGATAAAGATGCTGTCTTCCATAATTAAATTTTCCATGTAGTGGAATAAAAAAGATAAGGACATAAAAATTGCAACTTATAATTTTTTTCGTTTGATTTTGCCATCAAAAATACTAAATTTGGTTCCTAAACTTCTCAGCACCATTCACCCTTCTTACCATTTCCTTTCCACTATCATTTTTATAAACTTCTCTCTGGAGCCTCAGACCTTTCATTTAAGATGGATCCAAGTCCACCTATTATTATGGTGAACTAAAAATAGTGCACACATGACCAAGGTCTGGACAGGCAGAGCATTTACTTCCCTGAACTCAGTAATTGTAGTTTATGACTGATGTTAAGGCAGTGAATGTTATTGCTGGAATTTCACCATGAATGTGAGGAATGAAGCATTATTTTCTCCAGTATTACTGGCTATCAGGTTGCTATAAAACTATAACTCTTCACAGGATTTTTTTTTACATCTTCTGGGATGAGCTTTCTGTATAGTAAGCTTAAAAAACTAAGCCCCTATAATAAGACTAAAATAATTAAAATCCCGTATAAAAAGACTAAAAGAAGCAAAGGAAGAAGCTGATAGAAGACGTCTTTGCCTGACTAGATTATTTTCACCCCTGATGTAGTTGTGGTGAAAAACTGTTACATTGCTTGAAATTACAAATGTCAAATGACAAAATTATTTATTTCTGGAATTTTTGTAACTCCAATTTTTTAATCACAGCTATATAAATATTAAGCATACAGTTGGGTTTTGATTGGAGAGCTAATTTGTCTTTTCCTGTGAGGACATCCATTTATGAAATGACAACTCACTGAAATGGACATCCTCAAAGCGGAAAGTAGGTTTTCTATTGATAGTGTAAATGATTATGCCCAGAAGAATGATTTTAAAAAGTTAGATATTATTTTTAATATTAGGAAACATGACTTCTTTGAAAATCCTCCATATCAACACTTAAAAACTTGATATTAGACAAAAGACATGGAAGACCATTTAATGAAACAGGAAGAAAAGGTAAATATATCCAGACATATAGTAACAACAGATTCATGGAATAAGTGCATGTTAATCTGATAATTTCCTTAACATTCTGCAGAATTATTCTGAGAACTATATCTGAAAATGTTGTAGCAAAGATCAAAATATTATTAGAATAACCCTAACATATGCAAGTTTTTAAACTAAAAATTATTAATCCTACACATTTAACTTCATTTATTTTGCTATGGGAGGATAAGAAAATATGGTATAATATATACTGAACACATGTTTCTCTTTGAACATCTAAAATATGATTTTAAAGCAGTTTTTAGTGTTTCAATTCAACGGGCTCAACTAGTTCTTCTCATCATCATTTGCTTCCAGGTTAGTTTTTACTCTCTTTTTTGAGATGATGGGAAAATACACGATTTGTCTCATCTCCAGTAGCTTCCTTCCTTATTGGTTTCTTCAAGGGCTAATTTTGAAAAGTTGCTTAGTAATAATTATAGACTTACAAGAATTTCAAACGTAAGGCAGGGAGGGTCTGAGCAGTGTCCTATCTATATGTTTAGATACTGGGCATGGCAGAACTATTGAGTTTTGTAAAGCAGTTTGAGCAGAATACAAAAGGAAAACAGAGAAGAGGAAGGAGGAGGAGGAGGAGGAGGAGGAGGAGGAGGGGAGTGTGGATCTGAGGTCACTGCAGTTCGCCTTCCATGCGAGGCTGGAAGGAGAGGACCCCCCTGTTGGCTCAGGCTGGGCTCCTTCTCTAGGCACTTGTCAGTCCCTTGTTTTAAGAAAAAATGGTGAATTTAAAGATCTTGCTCTTTTTAGTTTTCGTTTTAGTACTTTGCACTTCTTATTAGTGACTTCATGTTGATTTGACGGGGGCTGCGAGAACAAGAGCAGAATCCTATGGCTTCTGCAAATTCATTTAAGGCTAAGTACTATTTTATCCATTTAAGAAGAAAAACTTGAAGCTGAAATTTTATTTTAGGCAAACGTTAGTACTATTTTATCCATTTAAGAAGAAAAACTTGAAGCTGAAATTTTATTTTAGGCAAACGTTCAGAGCCTAACCTGGAGATGATGGAATGTATGTTCTTTGATTAAAACGAAGTCTTTCTCCTCTAAGCAATTTCCTAAATCAATAGAACACCCTCTAGTCTGCTTAGTATAAACTGTTGCTTAAATAGGTAGACTTGTTGCTAATGTTAAATGCATTCCCACTAGTTTCCTATTATGAAATAAATTTTCTCCAGAAATGGAGATGGGGGAAGGGGCACTCAAAAATGACAGGTGACCTCTCTGCCAACACACTCAGCTTCCGCTCAAGAAAAGCCCCAGACTACTCCGCAAGGACACAGGTCTATAGGAGACCTGACAGGCCTTCCTAATAACCACATCTCTGTGGAACATACCTTAGAGTATTTTAATACAAATATTTGTTTTAAATTATCAGTTGTTTTAAATTCTTAAAGCTCTTTGTTTAAAAAAAATACAATATTAATGAGAACTTTACACTTCCCAGTATTCTCCAGCTTAGTGTCTTACAGGTATAACAAGATATTACAGAAAATATACAATAATAATAATAGTAATGAAGCATTAGAAACAATACAAAGCTTCACTAAACAAGATGGTAGGAATTCAGCAATGATTATTATATTTCATATTGTTGTCTTTAAATTGGTTGTTCAGATTATCAGGTATAAGCAGGCAGAATTGGTCAAAACAATTTAAGTATTCATTGTTCCCTTCAATAAACCAACAGACATCAGCAGGATAACTATCCCAGCTATCCTTGCAGGTAATCTGAGCGACTTCATTGAAGACAACGGCATGTAATATAACAACCACTGTTAATTTCCTATCATTTTGTTTGGAAATTCTGTATCATTTTTATTGTTTTGTGTTGATTTGTCTTTGTTGTTATTTTGTTATTTTTTTATTTAAAATAAAAAAGTCCAAAACAAGAGAAGTTATTGAAGATATAGTTCAGAAAATTTAACCTTTCTAGATAATTATTTTCATTCTATCTACTAAGAATTCCAACTTGCCAGATTCTTTCTGATTTGTGTTTTTTCCCCTCATTAGTTTTTCCAGATGGATTTAGGTAAATCATGCCATGAAACTGCAACATAGACAGTATCTGTACAGAAACACTCAGCTGTTCTATTTTGGCTTAGACTAACTTAGCCACATCTCTGAGTAATTTCAGAGACTTGAATTTTCATAAACTAGTAGATATGGTTGGTATTAAAGAGTATTTTAGAAAATTAAAATGGGTCTCAGCCAGATTGTCTCTTCTGCCCACATATCTGTACTGCAGTCCCAGCGATGTACTTTCACACCCTGAAATAATTTGTCTGATAACTTACACCTTTTGCCTTGAGCATTAGAGCTCCCCATAGATTACTGTCTAATTTCACAGATAGTTAAACCACGCATTCAATCCCATACACCTTTAGCTAAATAGAAATCAGGGGCAGCAAATAATTAGAGACTATAGGGCCTTAACCCCAATGATGCTTAATTTTAGTGTTATTTCTCTCAGCATGTGGAAACATTCCATTTTTTTCTTGTTATTTCTAAATTTGATTTGCTGATAGAAAATGGAACTATCTCCCTTTATAGAAATGTTCTGGCCAGTTCTGTTGAGTGCTTCATGTATGTCCAAATTGCACTTCTATTCCAGGAATTATATTTAAATTTTACTCACATCAACATAGCTGATATCAGCCTAATACATTTATGTTGCCTCAGCCTTATTGCTGTCATGTGCAAGTATCAGCTGTGTGGCCACAAGTTTGCTTATTTGTTTTTTGGCTTTTTGAGACAGGGTCTCACTATACAGTTCAGTCTGGCTTTGAGCTCACTTTGTAGTCCAGGTTGGCCTCAAACTCGCAGTGGTCCTACTGCCTCAGCCTCCCGAATGCTGGGATTATAGGACTATACCAGGCCACAGGCCTTGAAAACTGCATATATTTAGTCTGTTGGCACATTCCTGATAATGAAATCTGTTGACAAATCACGTATTTCAGTTGGGAACACCAGATTGGCAATGCTGAAAGGTGGGATCCTCTCACTTGGTCTGAAATAACATATTACCTGATAGGACCAAAAAAGAATCAGGAAATGTGTGCTGTAAGATTATCTGTTTTCATTTTTCAGCAAGAATTAAATTCATTAAAAAATATGACAATATATTTTTCTAGAATTTATTTTTAATGTGTCAGTGGCTTTATATTCATTTCTTCTAGCTCTTGCTTTAACGATTTTGGTCAATATCAAGAGAAAAAAACTAAGTAGAAAACAGTGACAATGAACAGCATAGCACGAAGAAAAAAGCAATAATCTTATTCTGTAGTTCAGAGAAAGGGCAGCAAAACCACTGTAGTGATATGTAAAAATTTAAAAAAAACACACACACACAAAAAACAAAAAACAAAACAGGCAAACAACAACAGCAACAACAACAACAACAACAAAACACCAATAGTTGCTGCTTTACATATTGATATCTTCGAAGTGTGTGTTCAGGATAATACATACAGACATACAAGATTGATCAAATAACCCATCATTGATTATTGCTTAGCATTAAGTGATAATGTCTCTGGATTTTTGGTTTTTGTGTTTTTTCTGTTGTTGAGAGGATTAATTGTCTGACTAAATTTGCATGTCTGTATATGGGTTCATATATTTACACTTCGAAGATATCAATGGATAAAGCAATAACCACTGTTAAGACCACATCACCTTGTCTATAGATTAGTTGTGATTGTACTATTTTTTATGCTAATTGGTGTCTGTTTGTCAATATGTTTTTGTACTTTTATTTTTAAAAAAAAGATATGTAAAAATAATAATTCAGGTGAAAATTATACTTTTTAGAAGGAGTTTGAGGTGAGGAAACTGGGGACACAAGACTGAAAGAGCAGGAGGGCACAGATTTTGTCTGTGGAAATAGGTGTATTCTGTTCAAGAGTAAGGATATATCTGTGACTGATGAGATTCAAAGACGAGGGTCCTTAAGCGAAGAGCTCAAATGAAACAAAGTAAGAATGAATCAGAGGATTAACAAACAAGATAGAAAATAACTCTAGTTTACAAAATAAACCCTGTGTTGTCTCTCTTAGGAGAACAAAACTAGTTTTCCCTTCCTCTTTAAAATCTGGCTTATGTAGTGCTTTACCTAGTAAGTTTAATTCCATCTTTGTAGAGGTGAGTTCCCCTATTAATATATCCTATGTAATGAGCACCATTTTTGATAAAATTCAGCATTTGCTTGTCTACTCTAAGATTTGTGTCCATTTAGAGTCCATTTGAGCTTGTGCTTAGATTATAACTAATGAACACTTTGGCCAGCACCAAACAAGCTTAATAGATCCAGTTTCAACTTACCCCTCAGAATGGACAATCTGAGTTGAATACTGCTATCAAACATGGATCACATGTGCTATTTAAATTTGCTGATTCTTCCTGCTGCAGCGTTTCATTAACTGTGCTCAGGAATGGAACTGTTGTGTTTTGCTGGTTGTAGACTGAAAGAAATGGAACCTTCTGAATGTCAAAATTCAGACTTAGAACATATTCTGTTCATAAAAAGCAGAGGAAAGAATGACCATCTTTTTCTAGAAACTCTCAGGCCCACCAGCATCAGTGACAACACTCAATCTCAATACATAAGATCACAATGTTACATGTAACCTTTGCTACTCATCTGCAGGTTTTGCTTAGTAATATGCTCATATGTTTTCCTAGCTAACTTTAGAGTTGTATTTTGTGTAGTAAAGTCACATATAACATAATCTTCACAAAAATGGTCCTAGGACTGACTAAAACTAAGAATAATTTTATTATCTGTCAACTTCCACACCTTTCACCTTATCTTTAACCTTATATCCTTCTGCTGAAACCTTGTGTCCAGATTTATCACATTACCACTCTCACTAAGGTTAGGTGACTAATCACATTTGTACATACACATCCAAGTATGTACAAGGTCTGTCCAAGATCTACACCGACCTGCCTTCCTTTCTTCTTTCTTTGTCAGAAGAAGATGACTGGTGTTGAACATTTACTGTCCACATTATACAAAGTATTTAAAGAATGAAGAGGGTAAAAATGTTCATATTATATGTCTGGCTACATTTTGATCACCTTCAAGTACATTTACATATAAGATGACCCTGTATCAAGGACCAATGGGCTACTTTGCTAGTATTACATTTTATCAGATTAATTCCCATTAGATTCTTCTAGAACCTGTAACATAGTTATAAAAATAATTTAAACTTTAAATAAAAATTATTTTTGATGAATATTCAGATTAAATCTTTTGGCACAGTTCAGACATGCATAATGATCACATTGATCCTGGAGAATTTGTACCTTTACATAGTGTATCTTACTCATTTTCCCCTAACCCTCCTCTGTTTATTTGCAAAGCTTGATTTCCATTATATCTTATTTTCTCCTAATTATCCTTTTCCCTTCCACCCCCTCCAATTCCCATTTGCCTTGCTACAATTAATTCCAATTTCACAACATCTATTATACATTTGTAATGTTGTGTACACTTTCTGTTTTTCATACCAGAGAGACATGCACAACATATTGCACATGTGTTCAATTTAATTCATTTAAGAGTATGGTCTCAAGGTTCATCCATTTAGCTATAAATGTCTCAATGTTGAAAGAAATTAAGGAAACCATACCTTTCACAATAGCATCCAAGATACTGAAGTATTTAGGATTGAATCTAACAAAAGAAGTAAAATATCTATTCAATGAAAACTACAGTACTCTGAAAAAAGAGATTGAAGAGGATTTCAATAAATGGAAAAATATTCCTTGCTCATGTATAGGAAGACACCGTGAAAATGGCCATACTACCAAAATTGTTGTACAGATTCAGTACAATTCCCATTAAACTACCATTGGCATATCTCATAAATCTAGAGAAAACTTTCCTTAAATTCATCTGGAACCAGAAGATACCCAGCAAAAGCAATCCTGGGTGACAAAGACATGTCAGGTGGAATGACAATCCCTGACCTGAAATTATACTACAAAGCTACTGTAATAAAATCAATCTTGTACCAGCTAAAAATAGACCTGATGATCAATGGAACAGACTGGAAGATGCGGCCACAACCACAAACACACTCAGCCACTTAATATTTGACAAAAGAGCCAAACAAGCTCACTGAAAGAAAGAAGCCTCTTTAATAATGGTGCTGGAAAAATTGGCTTGCCACTTGCTGAAGACTGAAAATAGACCCAAGTCTATCATTATGCACCAAACTCAAGTCAAATGGATCACAGACCTCAATATTAAAACAGGAACTAAATCTATTGGAAGAAAAGGTAGGTAAAAATCTTGAAGACACAGGAATAGACAAAAAGTTCATGAACAAAAATCAAACTGCAAGGGAAACGTTTCAAAGAATCAATAGCTTGGACTTCATCTTACTGAAAAGATTTTACTCATCTAAAGAAATAACCAGCAGAGTGAAAAGAAAACCCACATTTGGGAAAAAAAACCCTAGCTGGCTGTCCCGCAGACAAAGGTCTTCTATCTGGAACATACAAAGAGTTAAAAAACATGAACCTCTCCAAATTCAAAGATCTAACCCAGAAATGGGCATCTGAGATGAATACACACTTCCCACATAAAGAAATACAAAGTGCAAATAAATACATGAGAAAATGTTCTACATCTTTAGGTATTCAAGAAATGCAAATTATAACAACATTGAGATTTCATCTCACCCCAACAAGATTGGCTAGCATTAACCAATCAACCAATAACAAATGCTGGTAAGGCTATGCAGAAATAAGAACTCTTCCCCACTGCTGGTGGGAATGCAGACTGGTGAAACCACTGTAGAGATCCATTTGGAGATTATTAAGCAAACAAGGTCTAGAGGTCCTATACAACTTAGCTAGTCCCCTCCTGGGTATTTTCCCAGAATATCTGAATACATCATATCACCCTGATATATATGCACCCATGTTTATAGCAGTGCAATTTGTAATAGCTTAATTGTGGAAGCAACGCAAATGTCCATCCAATGAGGACTGGATAGAAAAACTGTGGCATTTTTATATAATGGAATATTGCTCAGCTGTAAAGAAAGAAAATCTTGAGACTTTTATGGATAAATGAGCACAATTAGAAACCATACTCATAAGTGGAATAAATCAGAGGTGCATGCATAAGCAGCATACTGTTTCACTGGTGTAGGAAGCTAAAAGGGTGAATATAAATTAGGAGGTATGATAAATAGTGTGAAATGAAAGGAAACTGCTCAAAAGTAGGGATCAGCTGGGATGGGGAGAGGAAGAAAAGGAAGAAGCAGATAATTATGTATGTATGTATGTATGTGTGTGCAGGATGGCTAACATAGTTGTATACTGAATTATGTCACTTTATTGTAAGGAACAGTTAATGAGTAGTACATTTGTTTTCCTGAGCATACACTTTGAAGTTATCAATATGTAATACAACAACCATTGCTAATTCCCTGTTACCTTCTTTGTAATCCAGTTTTGATTGTACTGTTCTTGTGCTACTTTGTAAGTGGCTGTCTTTTTGTTAATATATTTTCGTTCTTTTACTTTCAAAATTTAAAAAAAGTCTCAATGTTATTCTTCTTTATGGCTGAGTAGTAGTCCATTGTATAAAAAACACATCATTTTTATCCATTCATTTGTTGATGGGCATTCATCTTTTTTCCAATATGTAGCTATAAAAAACTGTGATGTTATACACGTAGGTGCACACATATTGCTGTGGTATGGTGCTTTTAATTCTTTAGGGAGGATACAAAGAAGGGGAATACCTGGGGCAAATGGACTCTCTATTTCTACGTCTTAAGGAACCTCCACACTGATTTCCATAGTGGTTGCACCAGTCTACACTCTCTTTTTTCCCCACAGCCCTTCCAACATTCATTATTGGTTGATTTCTTGGTAGTAACAATCCTTTCTGGAGTGAATCTCAGCACCATTTTTACAATGGATCTCTCAAATGACCAGTGATGTTGACCATGTTTTTCATATATTTTCCATTTTTACTTCTTGCAAATTTTTGGGTGGAGTCTTTGAAATTGTATCTTTGAATCTGGTCTGGTATTTTCTCAATTTTTCTTTGTTCTAGATATTAGTTCTTTGTCTGAAAAACAATTGGCTAAGATTTTTTTCTCACTATGTGGGTTGTCTTTTCACTTTGTTTATTTTATTTTTTTTATTTTAAAGACAAAAGAATGGAGACATATGAACCAGAGTAAGCCATAAACAATACCAAAAATACAAAATTATACAGAATATAGTAGGGATTAGCACTGGATGTTGTATTACATAATGTTATCTTCACATTAGTTAACACAAAAACATTAAAGGAAATACCAAATTATAGAGAAGATAGTAGAGGATTAGCACTGGATGCTGTATAACATAAAGTTATCTTCACTTCTGTTAATACAAAAACGATTGAGGAAATACAGAATTATAGAGAACATAGAAGGGAATTAGCTCTGGATGCTGTCCTACATAATGTTACCTTCACCTTTGTTACTCAGTTACACAGATGATGGCCCATTTGATCATTCAGTTTTTCTCCTCCCTCATCTCCATTGCCCTACCACTCAATCAGTTATCTTCCTTGTGATAATAACTGTACTCCTGGGTTTATCTATATCCCTGGACTCTCGCCTTGGGAAGAGATATAGCTGCCTCAGACTATACTATAGCACACACATGGGTGTATACAAACTGCCATGGTCGGAGGTGGAAAAGCACATATGCTCACAGTGGACGGCCCGGCTCCGCCCCGACACCATGCTATGGGTGGGGGCGGGTCCAGTCCATGAGGTGCCCTCAGCGGGGCCCACAGCGGAGCAGTCACGGGGCCCACTGTGGAGCGGCTGTGGGGCCTACAGTGGAACAGCTGCGGTGTCTTTTCACTTTGTTAGTGATTTCTTTGGCTGTGAAAAATATTTTGATAAAATAAGATCCCAGTTGTTGGTTCTTTGTTGTATTTCCCATGCAGTCTTGGTTTTGTTCATGAAGTCTTTGCCTACACCTATGTGTTCAAGATTTCTACCTATTCTCTCTTCAAGCAGATTTTGGGGTTTCTGTTTTGATATTTACATCTTTGGTCTATTTTTACTTTAGTGCACGGTGATAGATATGGATCGAGTTTTAGTTTTTGGCGTGTGAAAAATTATTTTTTCCAACATCTTTTATTAAAGTGACTATCTTTTTGTCAAAGATAAAGGGATGAGTGTGTCTACAGTTGAAGTTGCTAGCATTTTATTTTTATAAGATTAATTCTCATTAGTGTATTCCAGAACCTGTGATATACTTAGAAAAACTGCTCAAACTTTATATATTCTTCCAGAATGCATCAAGGAATGATAGGAACAAAATCTCTATGTGAGCAAAATAGGCAGGAAAGACTTCTACTTACTCAGGGAAGTGTGCAAAGTCCCTATGATAAATATAAATAGTTTGGTCAGAGAGATGAAGGCAATGGCACCATCAAAGTAACAGTGATTAAGAAATAAAATCCAAGGACAAATTAGTAAACTTAGAAAATCAAATGTTCCATGTAGTTGGGAAAATAAAATACTGCGTGAATTTGAAAGAGGTAAGTGGACCCAGGGTGTTTAACGAAATCTTGAAAATCTTTAATATGGAGTTTAATTCTTTACGCGTCTAAGGTACCGAATGTGTTTGTGGCACACTGTTTGTAGGGCTTGTAACCACTTTGAGGTGGATGCTGATGGGACATTTAGTAGCAGGGTAAAGGGGAACGGACAGCTACTATTAAAACAGTATTTCTATTCTGAAATTTTGGTTGACCCCTTTTTCTGCTATGAATGCTTACATAACCATTGTATTTATAGTTAAATGGGTTGATTAAGCACACTGTATGACTTGCCATCAGAAAAAAGAGCAGCAAATCATACTGTTTATGTAGGACAAGTGTGCTGGCAGTGACACTGCCTATGGTGGCAGTGACATTGGAACAAAATGTTGCCATGGGGGAAAAAAATCCATAAAACTATTTAAAGCCTCTATAACTCTACATACTTGGCAATGAGATCTCGTCACAGAAAAGAGGAAAGGGGGTGTGTAAGGGTTTTCTTGCATTCTGTTATCCATCCTGATGGTAGTTTTTGATGAGTGGTAGAGCCCATGGAAAAGATAAAAAAGAAATGAAAACAGCTTCGATTTCAACAGGGCAGACCCCTGGAGTTTAGTATCAAACGATAAGTTTCCAGCTGCATTAATGGTTTCGTTTTCAAAGCCACAAAAGCCTTTTAAAGTTTGAAGAAAAGCAGATAAAATTTTCCACCTGATCTTCCCACTATTAGTATTTAAAGAAAGACCATTCTGATTATTCCATAAATATGTACAAAATGGATCTAAATGAAATTATCCTTTTGCAAATATATATCGACATTCTAGAAACTGTCCAAAACAATCCTTGTTTTTGCTAGTAAAGATATCACTACTAAATTGCACAGTTGAAAATATGGCGCATTATATATATATATATACACATATATATATATATATGTATATATATATATAATTGTTATTAGTATTACTGTTCAAGTTTAGCTAAGGATGAAATTTGGCTCAATAAAAATAATCACACTAATCATGGAAAAAAATCAAGTGATCAGTCAACCATCATCTGATCCTCCTTTAACATTACCATATTGTTGCAAATAAATTTTTAATAAGATCCAGCATGTTATCTCATCAAGTTCAAAAGTCAAAGGATGGTTGAAGAAAACATGAGTTTGGGAGAAAATGCATTGACTTTAACGATACTAGAGAAAAAAACTACAGTGGCACAGTCCCATTCTGTTTAGGGCTGGATGTTAATACTTAAAACGTAGTGAGTAAATTAAGCTTTTGTCTGAGTTAGTTTCAACTCCGCATACACTGAGTTGCTGTTCTTGATACCAGTACCTCAGTTACACTCAGCAAAGGTGACATGAAGAAAGACTGAGAAATGGTCACAGTACTATTCAATCAAATGTGAAGCTGTCAGATAAGGAAAGATGTGTTTCTAAAATCAGAGAACAAGACAAGACTCACAGAGGAACATTACTGACCAAGACAACACCCACACAGATATTTTATTATGTTTGTTTCCCAAATACGTAAGATACTAATGAGCTGTAGGGGAACACCAGGTATAAATTGTACTATTTTAGGGTTACCTCTGGCAGTTATCTCTGGCCTAAACTGACATTTTATTCCACAACAAAATCATTCAAAGCATAGCACATGCATGAACCTACTGATTTAGAAAGTGCCAATTAAAACTAACATATTCGTAGTTTTCCTAATTTCTTTGAAATATACTGACCTACACACTACAAGGAAAGGAACTTTTTCATACAATTGAAGCCTTGTTTCTGAAAAGATTAAGCTATTTTAAAAGGACTTAAAGAAAATCTGAAATGTTAACAATATTTTTATGGCATTGTGACTTACTAAGTTATTTAAACAAGCAAATATTAATCAAAACTGTGTCACTTTTATTCCTCTTTATGTAATCTGAAAAAACATAAGAAAAAGTTTTAGAGCAAAAATAAAACACTATTTTTAGAACACAGATTAATGAAATTTCTTGTTCAAAACACATTTTATTTACTATAACATTGCTTTCCCCCATCCCAGTTTTAAAACAACCACTGTCATACATATCTTTCTAATCCACTGAAAAACATTCTTTGATTCATAGCTTTTAAAAACAAAATATTTAAGTATCAGCTCATTCCACTAGTGTATACTAAGAAAATAAAACTACTGCTATTGAACATATTATTTATGGTCAAATTTAGAAATATACCATAGGAGCTTCCATAATTTAGGGGAGATTATACGCATAAAGAGAAAATTCCACCAAGTACATTTGTTTTTATCATACTCAATTTTTAGAATTTTGAAACATTTCTGAAGTTTGCAAAATGAAAGATATTTACAGTTGTGTTAGCTAATGATTTTTCTAGATCATTGCCACAAATTAGGTCAATTGATTTGCAGAAAGCTAAAGAGTATTAAACCTTACAGAAAAAGGAAACACAAATATCGTAAGGGACATAAATATGTTCACACATGTAGACTTAATATTTTAGGACAGAAAGAGCACTAACTTGATTCCATTGAGGTGAAGTCAGATAACATGCCAACAAAATTATATAATTTGTTTCTTTTAATAATAAATCTATGAGGTCAGAATTTTTTTCTGTTATTTAGAGAAAGAAACCATGGTACAAATACATTCAGTAACTTCTTCACAGTCCAGCAACTAAAAGGTGCTAGAAATCTTGTTTCTTGAATTCTCGTTCATGTTGATTGCCAATTCTGTATATTTCTGTATACTTTCCAAAACAGTATCCTATGTCTCTGAACATAAAAATTATAATTGGTGAATTTGGAAACTACATTTTTTATCATTTCTAATAATGGTAGCTTAAAGGCATCTCACCCAGAATTTCCACAGAATCATTTAGATAATTTTAATTATTTTTGGATTTTTAATTGACAAGAAGGTATGTTGCAAAAGGTTTTTATTAAGAGAAGACAGAGATCTAGAAGATTTGAAAGTAACATATTTTATTTCAGGAAAATAGCAAAACCAATTACACCCAAATAAACAGAAGGAGAAGGTAGTAAAACATCAAGAGCAGATGTTAGGAAATCATAAACAAGAAAACCAGTAACAAAACAGGGATTTTAAAAATTAACTCAAAATATTCATCATATGCTATTTATATTGTAATTATGTCTTAAACAAAATACGTGATCCTAAGCAATCTTGTATGTAATTGTATGTAAATATATATCTATGTTCAACATCATGTATGAAAATTAAGAATAGATTATATGTAAAATTAAAAGTTATAAAATTATAACACTTTAGGATAAAATACAGAGAAATCTAGTGATCTTGAATAAGCAAATATTTTTAAATTGGACATAAAATGAATGTCCTAAAAATTGGACAAATTCAGCTTCATAAGTTTTAAAAATTTCCTCTTCCATACATGTACTAATAAAAGTAACTGCTAAATGAAAGAGTACTACTTGAAATGCCTATTAGAGAAAGGACTCATACCCAGCGCATGTAAATTTTATGAATAAAAAGGACCTCAACAACCCAATTTTAAAATGGGCCAGAAATTTGAAGTTTACAAAGGAGTCATAGAAATAACCCTTGAGTACATAAAAGGATGCATTCTCTTAGCTGTTAGAGAAATACAAATTCTAAACATAGTTATATGCTAATATATATATTATACATATATGATGTAACTAAATATATCTCACATACTGTCAGTGAGAATATGTTAAATGGGACAAATACTTGATGTTTTAGAAACTTTTTATAAAGTCCACATAATTGTGTGCTCATGGTATGCATTAGTCTGATTCCTAAACATTTATTAAAGAGAAAAAAACAAACACAAACTTTTGCACACAACTATTTATGACTACTTGATGGAAAAATCACCCAAATGTGCATTAGTTCATGAGAACCATGCTATATATATATGGTACTGTCTGAAATACTTGTAGTACTAGAGAGAATGACCTATTTATACCTCTTGTGACTTGACTTACTACAGCACAGTACACTGAGGCAACCATATGCTAAGGATTACAAATGTTACCATTTAAATGAAGACCAGAGAATTTCAAAGCTATGGTTATAGAAAGTAGGCCTAGTGGGCCCTACTATAAAGAGGACTGGTAGCTGACTTAAAAGGGGTCCGCAACTACTTTTTGGAATACTGGAAATACTTCCTATTGAAAGGTTGATGGGCTTTATACAGGTGTGTACAATCATCACATCTCATCAAATTTCACACTCAAACTTTTGGTAGACTTTTATGTCTATTTTATTCCAATAAAGTCTATCGAACACAAAAATATATGAGTTAAGACTATTAAGTAGTTCTCAAATTCAGATACCCTGACCCATAGTATATTGTGATATATGTTTCTGAAAGTTAGTGCTACTGTCACATATCATGGATTTCACTGACAATTAGCTCTTCCAGTTGAAAGGACAGGTTAATTCTAAGAGCGCCATATCATTCTTGTGATTTTTATTCTGATTAATGTTGTGCTATAATGGTAAGGTCTGTGGTTACCATATGGATTTGGTATAATTTACATGAATAGGCACTAATCTCAGTTAAATTTAATATTCCACCTAAATTTACATGTTAATATCCTAGCCCCTAGTCTATCAGAATGTGACGTAATTTGGGCATAGGATCATTGTAAATGCAACTAGTTAAAATGAGATCATGAAGTAGGATAGGTCCCTAATTCAGTATAGTGTATCCTTATATTAAAGAGAAATTTGGGCACAGAGTTGTATGCAGAAGGAATATGATGTGAAGGCAAAAACGGAAATCTAGTTGTTGCGGGAGCCATGGAATGACCAAGACAGCCACCAAGTAGCAGGAGAAAGCCAAGGCACGGACTGATTTTCCCTTGCATATCTCAGAAGTAACTAATCCTGCTGGCAAATTGCTTTTGATCTTCTGACCCGCAGACCTGAGGAAAAATAATTTTCTAAATTTGAATCATCACATTTCCAACACTTTGTTATGACTATCCTAAGAGGAACTAACAGTGACTCACAGTTCTTTAAGTTGTTTGGTGCAGGATCTGCACTGTATAAGAAGGCCCCTGGCAGGCTTCAAAGACTCAGGTATAGGACACAGACACAAAACTTGCTCTTCCCTTATTAATTTACTTAAAACTGAAAGTACATATGGCTTAGACTATAACTCAAATAATACTTTGCACCTAAAAAAATCACATTTCTCTTAAATTGTATATCCTTTGTAATTATTCCTTTCTTTTCCAGGATGAAAATTATTTTATTCCCCTGTCTATTAATACGTCTGCAGAAAAATAACCAACTCTGATATCATTTAGCATAATTTACCAATAGCATCAATTTCACAAATTTAAAGTTACTTTCTAAAATTTTTGTGATGAATTTATAAGTGCATGGGTCATATAATTTCATGAATATTTGAAATACTGGAAGAATGCCAGATGCTATTATCCATTGCTCTAACTCATATATTTGGGCTAAAGCTCCAAGATGCAATATTAATACTTAAATAGAAGTTTATCATAATCATTATTGCTCTCTTTTCACTATATAGTTGGATGTTTACTGAATTTAATTTATTCATGTGGCTAAGCAATGTCACTACATCCAAATGTAAATTTCTTTATTTATATAGGATGTGTTCCTTTGCATGTAGGCATGAGATAGTTTTAATTTAGGATTTGAAGATCTTTCCGTCCATCTGTGTGAAACTGAGACATTTGTCTAAAGATCATCCCAGGTTTGGCAGAACAGGGAAGGTGTAAAGGATAATTCACTATAAACGTGGTTGATGAGAGATTTAGAAGCTTAAAAGGTGAAGCGGATATAACAGTCTCTGAAGTCACTACAGTGGGACAACAGAGCTCTCTAGACACTCTGATCTGGGGAGCCCAGAAGTAGGAAAGAAAGCTGACCTTTAGTTTGGGGATGGTAAATTTAATGAATCTGTATAATTTAACTATACTAACTTTAAAAATATATATATTTCTTAAAAATAGTTTGATTGCACCAATGGTATAAACATACAAGAAGAAATGTTGAATTTTTTCAACAAGATAAAATATAAAATGTACCATACAAAGATATGGAACAGTGCTTACAAACACTCTTGTTTTATAAACACAAGAAAAATAACATTGCTTCCACTTAACTCAATTTAATTAAAGAAATATATAGGTATCACCTCATAATTCTGCTCAAAGTTATTTTTGCTCTTGCTAGCCATTGGGATGATGAATCAATTTTGTTACCAGATAACACAGAATATGTGTTTGAGACAAAAATAAAATTTGTAGCTCTACTACTTGTAAACTTTAGTTTTATTAATGTCACAGAACTAGCTTAGCGACAGAATGAAAAATATACTAGATAAGAATTGAAAAGTTTGAAAAACTGTTTTACAAGACTTGAATGAAAATTTTTGATGCTATTACTTCAAATACCTGAGAAGCAATAACAAAGATGTTTAAATTGCCATAGCTTTAGGCAGAGATGAGAATTGTCAAATTTATTTCTCTAATGTATATTTCAAGGTCAACTTTGACGGATATTCCTTATCTCCCTATGTTACATTACAGTAGTGTCTTTCTTTGACCTGTATAGATCATAAGACATTTTCTTCTCTTGTTTGTGCTGTAACAAAATACCAGAGTTGGATACTTTGTAAAGGGAATGGTAAATTAATTCCAAAGGCTGAATGCCTCAAGATTATGCAATTCTATCTGTTGAGTTTCTAGTTAGGAGTTCATGCCAGATGGCATCTCAATGACACAAGTGCCTCAGAAAAAAGTCACAAAGCAAGAAAAAATGTCCAAGAGATTCAGGGGCCTGGCTTGCCATTGTTATAACATTTATGTCCGCCAAGAACTCATGATAGTCTCATGAGAATGTCTCAGTCTTTCCAAGGGCAATGCCCCTAAGGCCCTTATCAAATATGAGCCTCATATCTTACCACCTCTCAGGATCATCACTCTGAGGCCCAACGTTTGACCAGATGAAACTGGAAGGTACACTCAGATTGTGCCTCAATCCTAGAATTCTTATGTTCCAGCTGAAAGTCAAAAGTTTCCTCATTATCTAGGATATTAAGCTCTGAGGAAATGCTCGAGTGCTTATTTTCTCTTTTGTGTGTTTTCATCCATTTCTAGGCATATAATGAGTACATCACAATAATCTAGATAAAAATAATGCATTAAAGTTTACCAGTTGATTTGTTCTTATACATTGAACTTATTCAGGTAAACTATTGTCAGACTCAGAAATAGAATATTATCAGCACACTCAGAAACATCATTACACCCCTATCGAGTCAAGACCCAATCCTCAAGGAAGACAGTTTCCTGCCATCTAATAGGATTGATTTCATAAATGGAATCATATGAGATATATTTTTGGTATGGTTGATCTTTTTCATTATGCCTGCAAGATAGATAGATAGATGATATATACACACATAGACAGATAGTAGTTTTAAACAGATTATTCATGCTAATGAATAATTTTCAGTTTTCATTTTACTGTTGGTGGAAGTTTAACTTTTAGTTGGGGACTATTCACTGGTCTTTAGTTATGTGATTCTAAGGCCACTCAGTTCTAAGATTTGAAGGGCAGATGACAAATTCATTTTGCTTGTTTCAGTATCTATCGCACTTTTAAATAAGCACTGTTCATCTTAGGAAACTATATTTTGAAAGTATTAAGATGAAGAATCTGAGTTATTTCCTCAAAAAATAAGTTGTATTCATCTGAAATTTTCAAGTACTTTACTAAAGCCTCCTCTTAGTTTTTACAGCAGAGAAGGTAGTACTTCTGTTTGCAAAAAGTTACTATGGTCTGAATATGTGTTTCACCTTCCCTCAAATTCACATGCTGACATGTTGCTCCTAAGATAATAGTACTAAATTGTGAATAATTAAGGGAGATGATTAGGGTGTAGCAGTAGAGCGTCCTTATTGGTGTGCCTTTGGAAAAGAGACTACACAGAACTGGTTCAGACATTCTACTGTAGAGGGACATAGTGAGAAGTTGTTGCTGTGTGACAGAGAAGCTCCTCAATTTCCTTGAGTGTGGAATCATGTAAGGGATTAGAAAAGCCCACCTCTGTGTGTTTCCAGGTGGCACGACCTTGGGTACTACACCTGGTCCTTGGCCCCTTCCTATCCTGTTCCCCTGATCTGCTTCCCTGCCACCACGAAGTAAGCATGCTGCTCTGCAGTGCCTCTCATGAGACGTCCTTGCCTTAAACGTGGCTGAGCAAAGACTGGGCTTGTAAGAAGCCATAAACCAAGTAAACCCTTTCTTCTGTTCAGCTGTTGATGCCCTGCGTTGGGTCCCAGCAAAGGGAAAACTAAAAGCATAGACTGTCTGTGAGAAACAGATGTTCACCAGTCACTGAATCTCCAAAACTTATGGTGAAAAATAAATGTGAGTTATTTATAAGTCATCCAGGTGACATCAATGTATAATGGTATTTTTATTATAGCAGCCTAAGGAGTATAAGACATCAGCCCATCAGAATTAATGTAGGTGTTCCCATGTGACTAGATCCATCAGTTAAACAAACAAAACAATAAAGGAAGATATGTCCCTTATGATAAAGTACTGATGTAGTCCCCAAGGCCATGTGTCCATGACCCACACAAACACCCAAAAGTGTAGTTTATTAATCCCCCAGAAGCCAATCAAATTGGAGATCAAGGTTAACCAACACATCCCATCATATGCCACACACTACTTCCTCCAAAAATCTAAGTGTCACTACTATGAAAAAAAAATATGAAGGGGTACCTGTACTCTTCACTGTCACACTATGAGGAGTGTAAAGAGTGATACTTCACAATCATGAAAAATTATTTTTGAGAATGTAATTAATTGAATTAGAACATCAAAAGCAAAGAAAGCTCAAAAAAGAGGGCAGAAAATACTAACTTCAGGTAAGTATTCTTTCCAGCTGTTACATATCCTACAAGTTTGAGCTATGTTATAAGGATAATTATCTACCAGTACAGCATATATAAAATGGCTGTACTGCTTTATATCCATGTATAGATAGAGATGATATAAATATAGATACAAACATAGACACAGCCAGATAGGCTTACAGGTATGTGTGAATACATGTGCATAATTTTTAATAAATATCCTTTTGGAGAGTATTAAATTCACAGAAACACAGAACACAACAGATGGTATTAGACATCTTATGTTTTTTTCCCCATGTAGGCCACTGAAACCCCTTAGCTGAGTGGTAAAAGTGTTCATGATCAAAAATCTGTACTTACTTTAGGTGAGTATTTTTTCTTATTGTTGTATAGTCTATGAGGAGTTTGAGCAATGGTACAATGATGTCTGTCTTCCAGTACAACACTATACAAAACGGCTGCACTGCTTTACATTCCTCTGCATTCTGCCCATTCTCCCCTCCTTTTTTCTTAACTTCTGCTAACTACTGATATTTTTCTGTTTCTTTGTTGATACCTTCTTCCCAGTTGTCAAAAAGATTAACTTATACAGCATGTAGCCTTTCCAAATCAAGTTCTTTCACTTAGTAGTAAACATTTGTTGATCGGCCATGTCTTTTCATCGTCTGATAGAGCACTTCTTTATAGCACTGAGCAATGTTTCATACTTTATAGATGCCACAGTTTATTTATCCAGTTATCTGCTGAAGCACTTCTTACTTGCCCTCTCATTTTTGGCAATTAATAAAAAGACCTAAACATCTGTGTACAGGTTGGGTATAAATATCATGTTTTGTGTCCCTTGGTTAAATAGCAAGAAGCACGGTTGTTGACTTATATGGTAAGAGCAGGCCTAGTTTCATAAGAACCTGCCAAACGGTCTCCCAAAGTGGCTGTGTTGTGTGATATTCTCACAGTGAATAGGCATTTCCGCTACTCCATTTCCTCAGCAGGAGTTGCATTGTCTGTATTTAACAAGTGTGCAGTGGTATTTCATTTTTGTTATTTATTTGGACTGTGTTGAACCTACGTATTAAGTTGGGAAGAACTGATCTCTTGATAATGTTGATCTTAATAAATGAATGCGGAATATCTCTCCCTCATTAGCTGCACCCGTTCATCTTAGCTGTCAAACTGACTAGGTAAAGAAGTCCTGAAGAAGTGATGGAAGCACGTGTCCACTGTACTCATCAGCGGATTAGCCCACTACTATTTCAGGCTACACGTATTGTTAGAAGCCAGGCACCAGGAGGAAGAGCTGCATCCCTGGACCCTGACCTTGCAGGGTGTGTATTTCTGTCTGGTGCGCTTTCCCTATGTTCTCTTAGCTACACGAAGACAGCTGCTTTATTCCTGCTGTGACCCTCTGCTGTGATGTTCCTCCTTGGAGTTAGCCAATTATACAAAATAAGGGACCAAAATAAGCCTCCTCTCCTTTCACTTATAGATGTTAGGTATTAAATAGGATGACTCAGTGAAATAAATTTAGTGTTTAATTGGTGCCTTCCTACCTTTTCACAGTTATCAGTAAAGCACATATGAGAAAGTTGTGCTACTCCCATTGGCAAGACACGCATATCATCAACTAGGATCACCAAAACTGTGCACTGTGGAAGTAGAATTTACTCTCTTTTAGTACACTTTATCGAAGCATAAAGCATTTCCAAATATTTCAGGTCTTCTGAGAATATGTGGCCATACTTTCACATGTTGTGGAACAATTTCAACAGACAGATTATCTAGGCCTAACTAATAAAGCATTAAAATTTGTAGGAAAAAATACACAGTGCTTATTGTAAAACACGAAGGGCTCATCATCTCAGAGGAATTTCCCATGACTTTCACCTCTCTTCAGCCTCTATTTTGAAGGGAGAAAAAAGAAGCAGAATGAGGTAGAATAGGTACAATAGGCTTAGCTTTGGCTCGGGTTCTTTCTTCTCCTCATTCAGTTTTGACAAACCTTTTAAAACTTTCAACTTTAATTTCCTTATAAGAGAGAGATGCTGGAGGTTGAATTTTCCAAGATAAATCCAGTTCTAAAGTTATACTGCATGAGATTTATATTCGTAAATTATTTAGTTTCTTTTATATTTTTTTCTCAAAAGTACTTTTCTGAGTGTATAATCATTATAGAATCTTTCCAAGTAGTATTTATGAAGTGAAACTCTATAGTTCACTTTAGAATAGCATAGTCAGGAAAGCAGTGCATGTGACTGTGGCGTGTATGGAAGAAAAGAAGCAGCAACTGTTACTGAACAGAATATTTAATAAAATAGCAATAGCAACCAGAGATTTGTTTGTCGTTTCTTTCAGAATGACTTTACTTTAGGAAAATCTCATTTTATGCATGAAAACATGACTCCAGTTTTAAGAAATACTGGTACCACAGTTTTGTCCACCTGAGCTTTTATAATTTCTCTCACATTTCTTCACCTGCTAAGGTAATCAATGTACATTTTTCTCTACTTCCCAATCAGTTGATTAAAGTGTTGAGCAGAATTTGGACTAAATTAGTAGCATTACTTTATCTGGTACCTTCTATTGTGATTTTGTCTAATTAGCATTCATTTAAGTAATTAATTGTCTTTTCCAAAGAATTTTCTTCTATATAAATTTGCTACTTATCTGAAATTTCTAGTGAAACTAAAAAAGTCATTTTAATAAATTTTACACTGATATAAAAATCCATATTTGCTAACAATAAATACATTCTCTGTTGATGTGTAGACCTGGTGGTGTTTCCACAATCCTAGTATGTTTTTTAAAATTCCATAATGTCCAAGATCAGTTTCACTAGGAGACACGATGTGCCATGTAGTAAACATATAGCAGGGCTGAAGGGGATGACTGGAGATTAAACTAAGTTAGAGGAAATCTTTACTTCCAGCGTGAATGGGACTTAAATAGATTTCATTATTGTAAAGCAGGGAAAATCTTGAATAAAAGACATCTGTAGGGCTCATGTAAGCCCTGTGGGGAGGAGGAAAATTTTCCAGACAAGTTTTTAGTTACGTATTAGGGCAAATTTTTTTGAAAAGTTGTGGAGTTAAGGTCGACTTCAAGGTGTAGTGTGGAGTTCTCCATTCTACAGTGAGGCATCTGTAAGTGTCCTGAGCACAGATCCGAGAAGAATTGGTCTGCACATATGTGAAAAATAGGAGCTTCTCTTTATAATCTGCCAAACACATTTTTCTGTGCTTCTAGAGGCTTAGTTTATTATCTTTATTACTGAGACAGAAAGTTTATAGATTCATATCTCTGAAATTTTCACATTCCACCTCTGCACTGAACATGAAAAATTAACCATTTGTGTCTTCATTGTACTGTATTTTACATGATGCTCAAATTGCTTTAGAGAAATTGCAATGTGGTTTTGAAAGTTTGCACAATTTGACTTCCTTCTAGGCTTCAGTGCATAAATGTATGGCAAATTCATAAAAAATATGCATATGTGGTTTCTGATTTCTTCCTCACCTGTTTTCTGTTGTTCTAATTGAAATTGAAGCTGCAAATATTTGACATATTTTATGCAAAGTATATAATGAAAGTATTTTTCTAAAAATCAGGTATCTCAGCTGGTAGATTTGATTAGTAAACAAATATTTCCATAAGACACTGCTAACAAACATACTTACAATATTTCCAACAGATGCCATTTGTGATAATGTGTGAATAAGGGTCTTCTATATTTATAAATAAATGCCAAAAAGTAATATATACTTTAGCTTGGAGAAAAGATCAGCATATTTCTTTTACTAAATATAGTGATATTTCAGTAAAAACAGTCTGGTTGAGTGAGTATATAGTTCTGGTTGTGATATGAGAAAATTGCCATGTTCTACAGTTAAAATGAAAATAAATGTTCTTTGTTGGTGTAAAAGAAAAATGCTTTGACAAGGAGAAAACTTTGGGAAATAACCATTTTCTGTCTTGCTCCTTTTTCTTTTTTACAAAACTATCACTCAGCTTTTAAACTCTAGATTCTACAGTTAGTGACCGACAAAGAATATTCAGTGTACCTTCAGGCAGAGAAAGAAGTATATTTATAGAAAACATAACATGGTAGATTTCACGGCATTGTTTCTAGTATGCCTTGTGCCACTTCTATCATTATCACTATCGCATGCGCTCAGATCCTACTGGCCACCCTCTTCTTCACCATCTGTCCAGGGTCTGCACTGCTGGCTGATGGAGGAGCGGGTACAGTAGCAAAAGTGGTACTGAGAAAGTCCCATCTGAAGGTCCTAGGGCCCTTGTCAGACATTGCAATTGAGAGGCAGGGATATAGTATGATTTGGTACAGAGTCCCTTGGGATTATCAGAATTACCAGCCTCAAAACATTGCTGTTTGATCTGTATCAAGTGAGGTTGTCAATAAAAAGTTTTAGTCCTATCCGTAATATTTGCCAAGTCAATTAGGGGAAAAAATGATGCGGAGGCAACTGACACTGTCATTCGAAACTGAAAGAATTCTTATTAATATGAAGAAATGAAGATCTTGCCAATAGGCACTAAGCACCAGGAAAGCAAGTTCTGACATGTTTGATTTCTAGTAGTCTACAGGTTGTGTGACTCTCTTAAAAACATACCTTGGTTACATAAGGATGAAAATCCTTCCCAATTCCACACTTTCTTTCTCTAGTTTGATCAAATAAGTTGTTTTTGACAACAGAATGAAATGCTGCTGATAAATTTTCCAAGTTACCATTAAGTCTTGCCAAGGTACATTTTTAAGATTATATTATTGTCATGGAATTTTTGACCCATCATCTTTCCTACTCATCAGTCAATATTCACACATACAAGAATATTTCCTCTTCCAGAGTCTGTTTTTGATACAGCTGATGGAAGAGAAAATCTGTACTAAGAGAAAAGCTGTAGCAAATAAATGGACTAAGTCAACACTAAAATTTATGAATATTATTGAGGAATTTATATTTCTAAAACCACAGAAGAAAAAGAGTAAAACTTGAAGTTGCAACTCATGTGGATGATATTTATACAGAATCTGAAATATTTCAAGCTGTATAATAGTCAATTTTTAGCCTTATGTTTATAATATCCATTAAAGACTTATCATGCATTAAGCATATTCCTGAGTGTAGTGATTTGAACTGTGAATAAAGTAATTAAATTTCTTTTATTTTTGAACTTACATTTTAACATAGTTCAAGTGTATCTGGACATCAAACTACTTTAATATTTTTAATAGTACAAAAACTTTGAATAAAACTTGAATAAGGTGTATAGCTTGAAATTTTATTTCTATCCACCTGTATATTTTGAGTAATTCAACAAATATCACTGTAGATTTGAACATAATTTAAAGAAAACGTTAACCTGCTTCTTTTTAAAATTATAAATAAAGCATAATTATTTTCAGTGTATGATTGTGGGAAACTCCAGTAAAACACAAATCTAAAGATACCAACTCCTGTAAATAAAATATTTTATGTTTAAGTAAGATGAAATGAGTATGCACAATTATACATTTTAATGATTTTTATTTTAGTAAAATGAGCAATCTTTAGAAAGTTGAAAAATATGCAGTTTTATACTTGTTTTTAACCTTTTTTATTACAATATTACTTAGAAATGTACTTTCAAAAGGTTTGTAAATAAAATCTCTTCTCTTTTGAAATGTACTAAACTGGTATTATTAATATTTAACCTTTCCTTAGAGATCCATATAGCTTTTATTATCCTTAAATAATGTGGAAGCTTGAAGGAAAGAAGATGAGAATATCCCATTACTCATCAAAGTTTTAGTTGTCATTATTCCAAGTAGTTTAGCATATATTCTTTCCAAAATAACTCCGAGGAAGTCCTGCATCCCCCATTTTTCATATTAGAAAATATTTTTAAACCTATAAAATTAAGTAATTTGAACACAGACTTATTAGTTTATTCCTGCCTTTGTAACAAAATACTACAGATTGGATAATTTATAAGTCAAAGAGACATGTAACTCACAATTCTGTAGGGAGGGACTCCAAGGCCGTGGCGCCCAGGATCATTGTTTGATGAAAGCTCACGTTCTCCCTTTAAGGTGGGACTTTCTCGATGCTTCCGACTCTGGCACAAGTGGAAGAGCAAAAAGGACTAGGTGCTCCTTGCACCTTCTCCATAAAATCACTGATCCCGTTTTTGAGAGTTTCTGCCTCATTCTTTAATCATCTCAAGGGTCTACTTCTTAATACTATCACAGTGGTGATTAAGTTTCAACATAAAAATGAAAGGACCGTTGCATAGATGTACAAAATTATGAAATTCTATTTTTTTCTTTAACTTCTAGCTGTTTGCTTTTATCAGAATACTGTAACTCACAATTCTGTAGGCTGTGGTTATAGAAGTATATTAAATGGATTCCATGAGAAAATTCTAAATAAACTTACTGAGGTTTTAAAAGATTCATTAATCAAGGAGGGAGTTCTATTGTTTTCACATTATACACTTGAAACTAATATACAAATAGGTGTGTTTAAGTAATTTTATTTTACTCAACAGTAACAGAACCTAATTGTATATAAGCTAATTGCCATACTTACATTACTATGTGTAAATGAATTCAGTGAATCTTCAAAGAGGTAAGTGATTAAAGAACAGTGAAGGGGAGAGTAAAACTCTCAGTACGGTAGTCACATTTCTGGATTGTCAAAGCACAGAACACCCTGTACATCTTTCTCTTGCTTGTTAGGATTACACAAAAATTTACTGGTGCTTCACAACCTAACTGATAAACACACTGTCCTAGAGTAGTGATATTTCCTTTCTTTCTTCTAATAAAGGCTTCCACACCATGCTTCAAGAGATTTTGATTTAGTTATTCTAGAACAAAGTTCACAAGTGGATAATTTGTGCTCATTAGCACCACATTTAATTGAATCACCTTGCCAAATTAGTTCGCTGACATCACCTGATATGATAATTTCTGCCAGAATGTTTTAGTTTGGTAAGAAATACTCATAATGTGGAGCAATAATTTTTGTTTTAGGATTGTATTTGAATAGAGATTGATGTTAGCATACAATAAAACTTTGTTTTTGTTTTAATGAGAACAATTAAATTGTGTAATAAAAATAAATAGTATATGATTTATTAACTTATAAATGTGGCAATATATCATCTTTGAAAGTGAGGGGAATGTAGCCCTACTTCTAGAAGAATATCCCATTTTGAGTGGTGTGGGGAAATTTAGAACAGAGAGCTTTCCAGAATTTCCATTTATCAGAGACAATGAAATAACATGAACTAAATTTATCCTTGAACATTAAGAACTAAAAAGTAAATTAGGTAAGTGTGGTGGTGTACACCTATAATCCAAGCACTTGGGAAAGGAGGCTGAGGCAGGAGGCTCACTGTGCATTGCAGGCCAGCCTAGACTACAGAGTGAGTTCAAGGCAAACATGAACTGCATAGTGACACTGTGTCTCAAAAGAAGCCCTGTAAAAGTTAAATACAATACATAAAACAACTATTGTCATTGGCTTAAGTATGAGAAACATTTCCTTTAGAGAAGGAAAACAAAATCTTGAAGCCCCCTCCACGGTATGGAACCTTGAGCAGATATAAAGCCAGAGCTGAAGTCCCCTGAGTCAAGCAGACAGAGGAAAGATTCTAGAGATCGAGGTGGCCAGGATGAACAGAGAAGCAGAAAATGAAGAGCACTCAGAGTCCTTCCTAGAGTCTCATGTCAGTGTTCAACAGAGTGCTGATCAGTGTGGGAAACACAAAGGAGAAAATTCTGAGAGAAGGATCATCCACAAAATCAGAGGGGCAACATCCTCAGAGCTTGTGCAAATTTGCCTGAGATTTTGAAAAATGAACTGCTAAAATTATCAACAAATTATTCACTAGAAAATAAAGAGCATTAAACTTAAAGTCACTGGAATATTAACTATCCAAAGTGAAATATAAGAAGAAAAACTGACTATAAAAATATTAAAAATTCCTAAAAGAGAGAAAAGAAACAAATGTTTGAAGAACTAATAGACACCAGCATTTAAGATTTGATGAAAACCAGTCACTGACACTTCTATGCTGAATGAAGGGTTAAAGCTTAGTCATTGTAAGCAACTGCTTTTAAATAATCGGACTGAGAAGCTCGTTAAGAGAAGCAAAGATGCATCGTGTACACAGAGATACAGAGATGAAGATGATCATGCATTGCTCATCAGAGAAAAATAAAAGGTTTCCATTATGCAGTATCTGTGAAGTTCATAAAGGAAAATAGATTCCATCCTAGAATTCTTCACCCAGTGATTTTACCTTTCAAAACAGAAATGAAATAATAAACATTAATCAACCAGAAATTCTCAAGGAATATATGACTATTAGACTATAGCAGAAACGTTAGAGGGGACCTGCAAATGTAAGAAAAATTATAAAGAAAAAATTTGGATCTAAATAAAAGAGAAAAGAAAAACTACCAGAAATGGTCACTGAATGGATAAATACATGAACATTCTCTTTTTTGCATGTCCTTAAAAGACAATTATCTGCTTAAACAAAATTACAAACAACATAGTGTGATCTTTATTTCATATACTCACACAAATGCAGAACGGTAACAGTGCAAGGGCCAGGAGGAGAGAAATGGATTTACACTATTGTGAGATAGATTGTCGTTGAATGCAGACAGTAACAAATTGCAAATCAATACTACATATACTTAAGTAACCATAAATAAAACACTTGACATGATATAACTAAAAGGGCAGAAGCAGATTTGACATAGAGTCACAATTATAGTCTGAAAGAAGATGTGATGGGAGAGGTAAAAGACAGAAAATGTAGACTGATGGAGGTGAAAACAAATTTCAAGGTATCTGACTTAAACCCAGCCACATAAAAAAAACACATTAAATATAGATGTTATATGCTCTTCAATTTACAAGTGTAGTTAGAACGTGTAAGGAAGGCCCTACTCTATCAGCCTAGTAGGAATATCAATTTGCAAAGACAATTAAGTCATAAGTAAAATGACGGTAATGAATCCTGTATTGGCACCATTCAAATAAGGACAGAGTGGCTGTGTTAACATTAGAAAAATCAGGCTCCAGAAAGACGATATAGATATAAGGAGGGTGATAGAATAACAACAAAGGCAGTGAATTGACCTGGACGACAGGACCATGAACTCCAACGCACACGGCAGAGAGCTAACAAACCTGCAGCCGAAACTCATAGGACTCCCTGCAGAAGTAGATAAATCCATAATTTACCTTGCAAATCTCTTGTCCTTTATTCAGTCAGTGACAGAACAAACAGAAAAGAGACAGCAAGCATATGTATTGTTTAAAATATATGTATATATATATATTTGTGTTTTTATTTTTTTGTGCCGGGAATTGAGCTAGGACCTCATGCTTGTCAGGCAGGTGCTGTGCCACTGAGCTAAATTCCTGCCCTTCAAAATAGATTTTAATATGTGCATATTTTGTTGGGGGTGAGATTCAGATTACTAAGAGAATAAAAGATAAAGCAGACTGAGAAAACGTCAGGACATGTGTCTGATAAAACGCTTGTATTCAAAACATACAAAGAAACTTGTAATTTCAGTAATATAAGAAAAAGCACAACAGGAAAACTGATTAAAAGATGCAAATAATTCTTGACCAAAGAAGATATATTGATGACCAAAAAGGCACATAAAAAATATTTAAATTTATAGCATTGTCTTTCTTAGAGTTTTATACAATTGAAATCATACAATATGTTCTCTTTTATTTGGTATCTTTCTGACAAACTTTTAGATACTTTTCATGTCATGGTTATGATTAGCAGTCTGTTGCAGAAAAAGTATTCCATTGTTCACCTATTTATCAGTTAGTGCATATTTGGATTATGCATAATTCTTTATGAGTATTTCTGTAGAAGACGTGTTGAAATTTGTTCTCATTTCATTTAGGTAGAAAGTATTGTGAAATTACTATGATATATAGTAAATTTATTTTTAAGAAATCAACAAATTGTGTTTCAACGCTCTATATCATTTTAGGTTGCTCTCAATAGTTTTTGACACTGAGTTATTCTACATCCTGTCTAATGCTAATGTGTTTTATATTTTCTATTTAAGCTTTAATTGAATGAAAAGTGAAATCTTACAATGGTTTTGATTTGCATTTCCTTAATTACTATGACTTCAGCATCTCTTCATGGATATATTAGCCATTTATCTATTTTTCATGAAATATTTATTTAAATGTTTTATTATGTTAATTGAGTTTTCTTCATATTATTGATTTGTAAGTATCACTTATGTATTCTGGAGCCAAGCCTTTTGTAATATGACTTCTCAATATTTATTCTTGTTCTAAGGCTTATGTTTCCATTCTTATTAATATATTTTGGAGTCCAAACATTTTTAATCTAAAGTACAGCTTATCATCATTTACTTTTACACACTATGCTTTTGGTATTGGAACTAAGAAATATCTTCCTGGCCAAGGTCATGAACATTTTCAGCTTTTCACTGAAAATTTCATCATTAGATACTTACGTATTGGTCCATAAGCCATTTTAAAATAATGTTTTATATGAAGTAAATAATTGTTCTAAATCTTCTCTTTGCAAGTGATTATACAATTGTGATTTTTTTTTATGAAAAGACTACCTCACTTACCTCTATAAAATATCTCGACCTCTCTGTTGAAAATCTATCGACAAAGGGTGAAAGAAGTATAGCAGAAATTGCAATTCCATTTCACTGCTCTATTTATTTGACTTACTATGTGTACCAACCTACCTTGATTATTTTTAATTTAGAGTTAATTTTTGTAAATGGGATATACAACCCATCCAAACTCGTTATTAATTTCAAGATTATATTACCTACTTTGCAGCATCTGTATTTATAAAACAAGCTTCAATAAGATAGAGATCATGTTGAACCTAGAGATGAATTTGGAAAATTGAGCCTATTTCACTATTTAAAGAGAAATTGTAGGTATTTGAACATGGTCCAATAAATTGATGAGATTAATGTTCATAAAAAGGGTGATCATAAATACATTACGTAAATTTTTAAAAACATATTACAGTAAAAGACAAATTGCCTTAATTCCAACTAATTTCATTCCCCATACCGCTTCATTCTTGTCATTTGTAAAGCAACCTGAAAATCTTATTGAGTATGTTTTCAAGGTGTAGCAAAAAAAAAATATGTGAATGCTGCCAGTGAGTGAAAGGGAAAGACAGGCTCATAAAACTACTATGCTGAGTCCTCATCCTCCTTACTCACCTCATTCAGTAGATCTGTGTAAATTCTGGCTGTTACCCAAAAGTCAAAATGGCCACAAGTGACAGTTTTGAATTGGTTCAACATTGAGGCATCCTTGGGATGGGGTTATAGCTCAGCAGCACAAGTGCCTGCCTGGCAAGTGTAGGGTCCTGAGTTTCATTTCCAGTATTAAGAAAAAGAAAAAGGACATTGAAGCATCCACGATAACAAAACTAAAGCAATGTGTGAAAGAAGACTTCCAAACCCATTCCAGAAAGTGGCACAAATGATAGGGTAAATGTCAATTGATGGAGAATATTTTGAGGTAAATAACTAGCAATGTGTTTTTAATATAATAATTTTTAAATTTGACCATTCATCATAGTTTTCCAACACAACTCATATTTGAAATCCTGATTATGACAAAGCTCATTTCAGAAACTTATCATTAGTTGATGATGATTTTTTGAGCTGCTGTCATGATATATGACTTCGTATATTTCTTCAAAGTACTGGTTTTGTCTTTAATTTATCTCTTCACTGTTAATCACTAATTAATCTCTTCTCTTTTCACCCAAACTTTATACTTGTTTCTTCTGGACCAAACTGAAAGTTTTTCTCGTCTGTGAATTCTGCTTTGTGCTTCCAATTCTCGATGTAAATCTGGACTAAAGCAACCAGCAGTACCCAAACCACAGCCTGAAATTTGGGCTTCCTTGAATTGTTCTCTGCCAGATCAATTAGTCTACTTCTTTAAACTTAGTGTTACAAAAAATTTTAGGACACAGACAAAACCTAAACTAATTATTTGTCAGAATTAAAAATGCACGGCCTATAATCTAATTACCAATAGAGTCCTTGTTCTCATGTAAAGCCTCAGAAGCCTGGCATTTACTGCCCACATTCCTACTGGAATTGTGGTTTTCTATGCTCAGAGTTACAAATTAGCTCTGCCTAAAATATTTTAGGCATTCTCTAGACAACTTCTTCAAACGCTTCCAAACTCATCGTGCAAACATTTTTCAAAGTCTTCGAAACCACAAGATCAGGTATAATCACAGAAATAAGTCCACCTCCCTGGTGCACATCTTCTCTACTCCGGTTTTATATCACCAGGACACAAAACTGAGAAGAGGAAAGATTTATTTTTGACTTATGATTTCATAATTTTCAGACCATGACCAGCTGGGTTTGAGGAAGAAGCGTGGGAAGACCATGGTGGGCAAAACTTAACTCACAAACTCCAGGAAGCAGGGAGAATGGTAGAAGTCCCAGTGGACCCAGCCAAGAGCCATGTGTACTCCCCAAGGATGTGGCCACATCAACGGTCTGCGTCCTCCTACCAGGGAACACCTCCTAATGGTCTGTTCAGCTATGAACGTGCACTATATAATCATCTCTCCAAGCACCTCTTAACCACTGAACTTGACAATCAGCATTACTACATCTAACTTTATATGAAGGTTTTCGGCTACCAAAATATTGACTGAGGATTGCTAAAATAAGAAACAGTTCTATTTTCTTTGTCCCTAAAACTCTTGCTCAATCAAATTGTTTTTCAACTACAAACATACTTTACTTTTTCATATATTTCATGCCTCAGGAATGACTATTTTTTGTGAGAAATCATCTTACTATATATTTCGTGAATGAAATCTTTCCTACCCTATAATGCATATGTTTAATACCAAAAGGGATGAACTGATTTAGATAATTTTAAACAAGTTTTTTACAGGGTCAATGGTAAAGATAGAAATATATTAGTCATTTATTTTTCCTGTTTAATGTCTAAAACAATATAGATATGTAGGGGGTTTCTGATTTAAAAGGCCCAGAAAAAAGAGAAGCTATTTTCCTTGGAAAGCTGGATATTTTTTTTTCATTTATATCTGTACCAAACGATATTTTCTAATTTATTTAGAAGTTGACATTTGGATCAGCACAAATATTTTCCTCCCCATAACCCTTAAAAAATGTCCAGAGTTATAAAAGTAAAAGAGAAAAAAAGGAAAACATCAGGCTGCTCCAAGATCTGAAAAGCTTTTACTGGACTGTCAAATAAAACAGTTCTGCTTTCCAACAATTACATTTTGCCAACCATGTGGATAGAATAATAAGCCACATGCTATTTTAATTTCTCATCTTCTTTGGAAGTAGTTCTTGAGTAGAAAACAAAAGGAGCAATGCAGATATTTCTTAGTATTGAAATTTTTTCTGAGGAATACCATTTATTTCTCTATCTATCAAGAGTGATTTTACATGAATTCAACTTGAGAGTTAATCAATAAATGCAATAGAATGCTAACTAGCCAGTTTCTTCTAGAATCGTCTCTGATCTATTTTTCCTGCATGAATAATTTAATGAAGTTCATTAAATATTACATGTGAAATTTAAATAGTGCATCCAAAAATCTCTAACTTTGAGCTATATAATTATTTACATGGTGGCAATGTAGTTTGGGCTGTTGTTCCTAAGATAATATATAGGTAACTGTAATAATAATTAATCACTTTATATTAGGAAAGACATATTTTACAAATATTGGATAATTGCTTTTCATAATTAGGTAAATGACTAAAGGTACTGTTTTCATATTCTAAAGTTCTGAATTCTTTGTTGTCCAGGGTACAAATTTGTTGGCTTTATCACATGTGATACAAGATTTGAAATGTCCAGATCCATTGCAGAACCAAATGCTGGGAAATTAAAGATCAAGATCATTATTTTGATCTTGCATAATATCAGTTGTATTTCCTACCAAAAGTTCCTTTTGGGCATAAACAACTATGAATGATAAGGATAGTGCAAACTTCAGAAAGGTAATGTTTGCATATTTAAGGCAGTATTTCTAACATCAAAGCACTCTAAGCATATTGCTACAACCTGAGTATTGTGCATTAGGTAACATTCTTCTCTGTACTTTGTAAGAACTTGACTACTTAATCTTTAAAAAGTCACATCCCAGCCAGCTGCAGTTGCTCACACCTAAAGTCACAGCATTTGAGAGGCTGAGGCAGGGTAACTGCAAATTAAAGTCATTCCAGAGGAAACAGTATAAACTAGTATCAAAATTGTTTTTAAAATACAAAAGGGCCAGCTACATTGGTCTGTATGAAGGCCCTTCATTCAATTCCCCAGGGCCACACATATGCACAAATGTGTGCACATAACACGCACACACGCACAAGTCACATCACTCACCCAGAGAAATATGCTCTTCAATAAATTTTAGCTTCTTTTTCATCATGGACCAAAAACCTGTTAAATGTAAAGTGCAGTCTCTTTTCTCCTTGGAAGAATTAGACCTTTGATGAAGTAATAAAATAAGAAAATAATAGCGGCAGTAGTAAAACTGATGATACTAATAGCAACTTTTCAAATTAAACATATTTAATAGTTGACATTGAAAACATTTAACCTAAAATAACAGAGAAGACACAAATTGGAACAGGCACAAATAGAAGTTACAAACTCCGCACTTTAATGTCATTAGCAATATTAAGACCTCTATTAGATAGAGGTTCTTGGCCAATTAGGAAGCAATTCAAAATTATTTTATCCATTAATGTGATTATCCCTGAAAATAAAATAAATAAAATCATTTCCTTGGATAAGGTGGCATTTTGTAGTCAAATTCTTACAAATATAGAGAAGAATGTTACTGAAAGCACAACACCCAAGTTGTAGCAACATACATAGAGTGCTGTGTCTGTCAGCTTGGCTCATAGTCATACATGAAGTATTCACAATGGAAAAACACACGTTTGCTTGAGATTTAGATTAGTGAAGGAGTGGTGAACAGAAGCTAGAGCGCAATGCGTGACTATCGCTGCTATCTGAATGTCTGAAGTGTAGTGACGTTCAGTGCTTCACACACCATCAACACACTTGCTATAGTGCAGTGCAGAGGATTGTGGGTCCAGATAAACTAGAGTTAGGAATCTGCTGCTAGGGGAAGTAAGTAGGTGAAGTGCAAAATCTGAACATAGTGTTGAGGTATCTAAAGGTGGTGAAGACTGGAATGTGAAAGTAACTAGAGGTTTGGAGCATTTTGGTTCCAATGAAGTGTCTCTAGGCAGAGAAACCAGATTAGGACTGGGAATTTACACAAGTTGAATCCATTGTAGCAGATGTGACACTCTGAAGATGTTTACTTTAGTTTAAAAAAATATGATCTTTTGTATTTAAATTTCCCTATGTCTGAGTGATTTCAGGCTGCTGTAACAGAATACTGTACCACACATTGAGTGCCTTATAAGAAAAAGCAATGTATTTTTCATATATATCATGACCGAAAGTCATGTTTTAGCATGGTCAAGCTTTCACATTTTTCCAGACTGCAGAATGTTTTCTAAGTATGTCTTCACAAGGCAGGGAGCAAGTGAGAGAGCTCTTGGAGTCTCTTATAAGGCCACTGATTTTATTCAAAAGAAATCCGCCCTGACGATCTTCCCAAAGGCACCTCCCTTTGACACAGCACTGAGGGCTAGGTTTGCAACACATGAATTTTGGCTAACACAAAATATCAGTACAAAGCGTGATGTTTTAGTCTGACAAGGATAATATTCTAATATTATCTTATATTTTAGTCTTTATTATATTTAAATAACTCAGATGAGCAATTTCCCCATGTCTTATTCCAATGATACATGTGGAAAAAGATACCTATCTTTTAAATGTCATATTTGGGACCTCTACATAGAGATCAATAATTATAATAGTGACCCAGAGCCAAACTGGAAGAAAAATAACGAAGATTGAAGTAATCTTTACCTTTTATGTTCCATGTGTCACTGCTATTGATTAGCTTGGAGCTCATAGGCAGAGGAAATCATGAATGTCAGCTATTTATTGATACATAATGTCCTATACAACATTTAAATTCCATATTTTAGGTAAAATTACCTCTGTTTTATTTCTAAACCAAATTATTAAAACCAAATTTAAGAAAGAGACAAAAATATAATTTTATACAAGTTTCTGGACTCTAAATTCCTTTAAATACTAACTTTGATATGATTTTCATAAATGTATTAAGGGTATTTTTGTCTTTGAATACACAGTTTACACATTTATGTTTAATTTGTCAAAAATAACATGAAATAATACCTTTCTATTGAAAATTATTTTACAATTAAGTAAATATGAACTAGAGTAAAATAGGACCTAGTAGATATTGTACTATTGTTTAGGGATAAAATTTCAGTTACTGTAGCACATGGAAAGAGACACTAGCTGCGTGTTCTTCAAAGAAGAGCATGATGCGCAGGAAAAGAGTCCAGAGAGCTTTTGGCTGTTACCTCATGGGAAGATCACATTGGCAGCACAGAGCTCCTCCCACTTCCAGTGACTGACTCAAGTGAAGATTTACAGGCTCAGTCATTAGGGTTTGGCTGGATTAATATCAAATGCTATTTTAGGTTCTCTTCTGTTCTTGCACTTAATACATATTTTATGTACTATTACCGAGTGACTTCTGACTTTTTCAGTCTTGCTTCTTCTATCCTAAAGGGATTGATCATAAAGTCCACTCACAACATGATCCTGAACACTCATGAAGTTGTTCCTTGGGAATCAAAGCAGTTGAAATTGCTGCTTGGAGTAGCCAAGGATGACAAGAAGTTGTTTTGGATCTGGGTCACCTGGCTGCAGGCTGGCAATGAGAACTTTATCATAGTGGGTAGATAGAACAGAGATACCCTGAGTATAAGTTAATGTTACAATTGTTAAAATGTTATCAGTCAACTGAGAAACATGATGGTAGGAGAGAATTACAAGCTCATTGAATCAATTGTGTATTTTAAAATAGCGGAGGAAATTACAAATTATAGGAAAGGTGAAACTGGTTGGCTATTGCTAAACTAAATTGAAGATCTAAGAAAGACAGGGAGATTCTCAAAAATTATATCTAATCTATTGCCAAGAAGCATAGGTTCTCTCTAATATTCATTCTGAATATTGTACTTATTCTCACATTTACTTCCAACACAACCTGTGATTCATTACAATTCTTTCTTCTACTTATATTTTGAAAAACCTATTAATACAAGGAGTTAGCACTTCAGAGAAGGTGTATGCTAATGTTGAATGAGTAGATATTTGCACATGCCTACTACGGGACAGGAAGTAACAGTGAGAATTACACACATGATCTTTGGCCTTGCCCAAGATAGAATCTGATGGAGTGTAGAGACGTTCATTGAAAATCACATAAATAATGGTAATTGTGATAAAACCGAACTACTATAGAGTATCTCTTTATTGGTTCATCATGAATCGAAGTTAAGATTCTTGAAGTAAAAACATAAAAATAACAAAACTGAAAGAAGCTACCAAGGGGCAAGGTCAGCAAACATGTGGTATAAATTCTGACTAAAAGCAATAATTACAGCAGTAACCAACAAAAAGCATGTAACATCTACAAAAGAGGAGATCATCTGAATAGCTGCTTCCTTCATGGGTGCCAGGAAGTAGAACCTAGCTTAAGAAAAAGAAGAAAGACTCCAGTTCACTTAGGAAAATTTACCAGGGCAATATGGATTGGTCATGCCTCAGACATTAAAGTGAACTCTTTTCTGTAATATTTTTTCTCTCTCCATCCTTATTCAAGTCTGACATCACATGTTTACACATTCAGGAGCAAATATTGGAGGGTTTATGTATAAATCTCTGATTAGCCACTTCCAGTCAACACACCTTCGTGTGCCTGAAAAAAATATCAAGCACATTATTTGAGAGCTTTCTACAGGCTCCTGCAGGAAACTGAGCAAAAAACTGGCCAGAAAAAAAAAGTGTTTTAAATAAAGCAAATCTGTAGAAAACAAGTATTTGTATTTTAAAACACCCCAATTTTATCTATAGCAAAAGTACAACTATGACTTAACAAAGGGTATCAAAGTGAAAAGATGAAACATGGTAATCTTTTTAAAATTTGGCTACTTTCTATTAATTATGGATTTTGGTATGATATCAGGAATTTTTTCCACTGAGTTTCTTTTGCAATACAAATCAATCCTTAAAAATAAATTTAAGGAAACAAAGTAAAATTTCTCTTTAGTCTCAATATTACAAAATATATTTTTATAATGAATATGACTAGAATATTTTATTTAACTTTAGAAAATATTAAACATAAGTCTTTTGGATTCTCAGTTATGCAACATCAACATTTTTAACAAATTAAAATTTTACTTCATTGAACGTTCCTTGGGTACCATTTAAGAATACTCAAAATTATGAGGATTTCTATTGTCCAGGAGATTCAAAGGATTCATAAATTCTAGAGAAATTTTAGAATTTCTGATTGACACTCCTGACAGTTTACAAACATTTTTCAATTGTTTCTGGCAATATAATATTGGGACTAGCAAATATTTAGTCCAAGCTTTTTGTCAAAACCAGCCCTATAAAATGCCTGCTGACAATTCCAACCTAGTCTCCTCGCTTTCTGTCCAGCCTAATTTGTTTTCTTCCCCGCAGCACTTGATTTCGGTGTTCGAGCCAATTGTAACAAACCATATTCCCCCTTCACAGGGAGCTACAGCTCAATCTTAGTTACACTGCCCATCCTTGAAAGCTGTTTGTGGCTTTTGGATTCTGCTCTTGTTTTCACAGGACTCTACATTTTCCTTACTTACTATTATGCTTTCACGTCTTGAACATGAATTTAAACTGAAAATTTAAATTGAGTTACTCCCTCCATTTCAGAGAATAAATTTTTCTTTAATCTGTTCTTAAAGACAAAGAAAGACTTCTAGGCAAAACTGACTTGGAAAACTTATTCATTCAATATATATATATATATATACATAATTGTTATTTTAATGTTCTAATATTAATAAATTGATATTGGTTTCATAATAATATATTATGAGTGTCACTGTAATATTGATAAAGAAATTTATCATGGAGGCTCTAGACTAGGAATGATTATTAGGTTTGTTTTAAGAAGTTATAAATACAACAGGTGTGGTGCTGCACACCTTTAATTCCAACACCCTTGAAGGCTGAGGCAAGAGAATAGAGGATCCTAAGTGAAAGCCCAGTTTGGGCACCTGAGGGAAATCCCCTACCAAAGTAAAAATAAATAAATGAAAAAGGATTAGGACATATTTTAGCGGAAAGGTCATGAACTCAATATCTCTTACCAATGAGAAGAAACTATAAATGACTGATTTACATACAATGAATAATCAACACTGTAATAATTTTAGAGTTTTTGAGATGAAACTGTTTTAAAATTAATAAAATTTTGTCTGAAGTGAATTCTCTGTTTAAAAAAAATCAATTATGGGTACATAATTTATTTTTGAACCAACTACAATAATGCATATTCATTTAAATTTTTAAAATTTCAATATAGTGTAATTAAATCTCATTCAGAAAGCAAAATCAAACAATATTATTACAGAATAGTTTGGTCCATAATGAAAATGTTTGAAAAGGGTGATAACAATGGGTATTAATAAAAGGTAATTAAAGAGTATTTTAATAGCGCCAGTATTTAAAAAATTAATATTATGGAAGCTAAGTTCTAATAGCATTCGCTTCAGCAGTATTTCCTCTGTGCCTGTCAGAAATATACACCAGGAAATTGTGGAGAACTCAAACAGGAATCATATCAAACTTAAAGGAAGATTTACATTTCAAAATTTTATATTTTATGTCAAAATATATTTCAAAATTTTAGAGGAAAAGTGGCATTTTTTAGCTTGTATAGTTTCTAACTTCTCCACATTTGTTCTTCTCTCTGAGCAGCACATTATACAATCTGAAGAAATTGAACCTAAAGACTTCTGTTGCTTTATTGTAAGGAATAGTCAATGATTAGTTGTTTGATCAATCTTGCATGTCTATATTTGTTTTCCTAAGTGCACACTTTGAAGTTATCAATATGTAATACAACAACCATTGTTAATTCCCTGTCACCTTGTAATTCAGTTTTGCTTGTACTATTCTTGTGCTACTTTGTAAGTGGCTGTCTGTTGGTTAATATGTTTTTGTTCTTTTACTTTTAAAATAAAAAAAGAATAGATCCATGTTTCATATGTCATATATGACATGCAAAATCAGTAAGCTTTCAAAAGGAAAAATAGTTTGTATTAAGTGCTAAAAGTCTCATCTGCAGTCTTTAGAGAAGCCTACCAAACAGTGCTTGCCAGTTTGACTTGGACAGTAAAAACAATTGATATATATATGAATCACTGGACTCAAATATCATGTTGATGTGTAAACATCTTATTGTCTCTCTAGTGTAACAAACTGAAAGAGAAAATAAGATACAAAAGATACAATAGAAATTGTGAAGGGAAAGGAACTGCTCCAAAGGAAAGAACTGGGATGGGGCAGAGGAGAAAAGAAGGAAGGGAAAATTTATATATATATATATATATAGAGAGAGAGAGAGAGAGAGAGAGAGAGAGAGATATAATATATATATAAGATAGCTAAGATAATTGCACTACTAAATTCTATTATTTCATGGAAAAGAACAGTTAGTGCTAGTATTATTCAACTTTTACACACCAATATCTTATAATCTAAGCACTAGTACTTTGAAGACAACAAATTGACTACTCTGAAGATAACAATAATCAATAACCCTTGCTGATATCCTATCATCTTGTTTTGAAATTATGTATCATTTTATTGATTTTTCTCTCTTTAAAATAGAAAAAGAAAATTTACTAAATATTCACAAATACAAAATTCATCACACTTTTCTGAACTCAGCACCATACACTACATTTTTCTGTAGTTCAGTTGGCATTAATACGACTGTGATTTGTGCTTTTTTCCCCTTGGCTCATGTGTATCATGCATACTTTTAACTGAATGGGAGAAAGAGATTACTTGTTACTACTTTATGCCTTACTTAACTATCCCTCTACCCACTATACACATGTATCTATTACCTAATCATGTCACCAGTTGGCTTTCACAAGGAAGAAGTGGGACTTTTCTCTTAGTTTGCAAACCAGTGGATAGAAGGCTGTATTGAAAGATTTAATATCAGGACATTCTAACAATACATTTTTGGTAGAGGAAGAATGGAAAACAAAGACCAACTAGCAGAAATATGATCAAGTATTAAACAGCTGGGGTGCAATGATTTTACTTTCAAATACTCCATAGAGCTGCTGCACAAGAATTTGACTTTATTGGTTTAATACTACAAGTTTTGGTACAAGAAAGCAGAGAGATGCATGGAGAGAGACAGACAGACAGAAAGAGACAGGGACAGAAATAGAGAGAGAAAGGGAGAGACAGAGACAGAGAGACAGAGAGAGACAGAGACAGAGAGAAAGCATTTTCATCAAATGCCCATTTCAACATTTTATTTCTAACATATTTTTCTCTGAACACTTTCTGCTGAATTATTCTACATCTGGTGGTTTGGGGAGAACATGGTACTTTGAAATCCATACTTTTGAGTCCTCCCTTCTCTTCTAGCCTGAAAATGACTGAAGTGTGCAGAAAGAAGTACATGAGGCCATAAACTCAGATATGTTCAAGGTTACTTTGTTGAGCTTCTTGCTGTCTCCCTGGATCTGTTGTAACATTCACTGTGTACTTGGTACCAGGAAATGTTACACTCATAGCACACAATCTCTCAAACTTCTTACCCCTTTTTGTAAACTTAGTGCTGTTACTATGCTTATTTTCAGCATGATGGTGCACACCCATAATCTTAGGACTGAGGAGGCTGAAGCAAGAGGATTGACATAGGTTCAAGGACCAGCCTGGGCTACACACAGTGAGTTCATTCCAGCCTCAACTGCAGAGTAAGACCTTGTCTGACAATCAGAACTAAACCCCCCAAATGCAACAAAGAAGAGTTGAATATATGTTAGATCATTTCTCCTTTGTCCAAGGTGGATGCAGAATAGGATTCCATTCTACTACACTCAAAAGTATCTCAAATTATTGTCTATAATTGTAAAACAAATCCAATTAAATGTAGTCTAATTATTCCACCTAAAGTGAATTTTATTATGTGCCAATAATATATTTTTCAAGCTCTGTCCGATCAAGAATATTCCCGGAACTCATCCCATCAATACTCCTTGTTCCCAGTCTTTGGTCTAAAAGTGAGAAGTAGGCATGCAGAGCCTATGTACGAGTTGACATCTACTGTACCGATGCTCATGGAATGCAGAGAACACTGTCTCTGAAACCAGCATCACGAATTATATCTAGATTCCACATGAGAGCTCTGCTCTCATAGGTCAAGGTTTTGGAAACCGACTACATCATGTGTGTTACTGGATCATAGGTATGTGATACTGGTTTGGTCCACTGACAAATAGCTGCGAGTGCTGCTGAGAAGTGAAGTCTGATGGGGCATTGTGGGCAAGGCCTGGAGATAGGTATATATTTCCTGTTACCTTCAGAGTGGCTGGTTTCCAGTTGGCCACATCAGAACTGTTTCTTCTCTGCCATGCTATCGTGCTTTGGAGCCAGCTGACTAAGGATTAAAATCTCTATAAACTATAAGCTAACATAAACCATTTCCTCCTTTAACTGTGGGCATTCTGTATTTTGCCCCAGTAACAAGAAAATAACTAAGGCAGCTAATATATGAATGTGAATCGTGAAACTTCAAACTACTGCCATCTATTTAAGTATTTTAAAAATATTTTAAAGACATAATGATAATGGGTACTCACAATAAGTAAAGATCCCCATAAATCACAAGTACTTAAAGCTTACATGTAATGAAAAGTGTTTTCTGAGCAACAGAAGGGCTGTGGCTAAAGAATAGAAAAACAATATATCTATCCTGAGAATTCTGTTTAATTTCGCATAATTGCAGAGCTTTTGCATCTGCATGTAATACTCAAGGGATTCGAAAGTAGTTACATAGTATTGAAATGTGAAAGTGCTAAAGATACTCTTACAATAAACTCTGGAACTCAGAGAAGGAACCGGAAGTGCCAGGGAACGGAAAGCCTTCTCTAGGAACTGAAAGAAAAGTATGCTAGATGGTGAAATCATTCCCATCTCTCAAATTCTTTGTCACCATGATTACTGCTCACCTTCTATCATTCTAGGAAGAAAAGACTAATATTTTTCTTCAATCCTAAAGGTGCATGATTGACGAAAAATGTACTCAGGCTTCTTTCTTTGTCTTCCAGTTAATGGAAAATTATAATTTTTATATGCATAATTTCTAACAATATGCTTCTCAAAATTATAAGTGGCAAATTTAATAAGTTCTAGTAGGCACATACATTAACATCAACCATGAATAAAGCTTTGAACAGGAATTTCTGTGACTTATATCCACTCTTTTCTGGCTGAACCTTGAAGTTATATAAAGAATACATCTATATTTGTGGTTACTTATGCATTACCAATGTGCAAAGTTGTTACTTTATAATTAGTCAATCATGTACATTTAATAATTCTTATTTATACTGAATTATGCTGTTTAACACAGATTTATGTTTTGCAAAATGCAATTCCTAAATGATGAATCATTACAATTAATAAATAACTTTGTAACAGATAAAAGAGAGAATAATATTTAATTTTTACTGGTATAAAATTTGATCTTCAAAAATCATACATGGAAATTCTGGGCTATGACTGCGAAGTGCAGTACATTTATTTTTGATGTGAAATATAGAAGGCATGTTTTGATGGACTCCTGAATAAATTATTAGAGTTGTATATTTTAAAACACTGGCATTCATAAAATTAACTATTTTCCTAGGATATTTATATTCTTAAAATTTACCTTTAAATATTATTCTGAAACAAGGAAGTATGACTTAAACACTGTGATTGTAAGTCTGAAAAGGTTCATTATAATGACTAATACTCTAAAATACATGAAATGAATCTTTTAAACAAGTTATTTGAAGTGTTTCCTTAAAAACGTCTCAGTCATGAAACTATACCAAATAAAATTTTATACATTAGGAAAATATTAAACTGTATTCAATTGTGTTACCTATACTAGAATTTACAAAAGTAAAGTCAAACTTTTTACAAAATGAACTTGCTACAGGATATTGTATTTAGGCCATTCTCTGTTTTTGTTCTTTTGTGCTAGAATCATATAGTCCTTCCTGATGAAATATGAACCATCCTTATCAAAGTGGAGTGAATTTAAGTGCATTGTCATAAATATAAAGCAGGAAAAGTACGGAGGGGCAAATGACCCCAAAGCAAATCACTGTATACTAAGGAAATTGGATGAACAGTCACACGGTCAGTCAATGAAGCATAATATATGTATATAGAAAGAAACATGAGATATTACCTCCATTGATTAAGTCGGTGTGTAAAATAATCTCTTCAATTAATTATTTCTGAGGTATTTCCTGGAAATTTCTTCTGAAAATAAATCAAACACAGAATTATAAACCCATTTGAAAAGTTCCAGGACATTATATTTCACTGCTTGTGATTTCTACAATTGATGTTGGAAAAATTACCAGAGTAAAATACGTTAGCATATCCTGTATATACATACGTACATCATTTCCCCTTCTTTCTCTTCCCCTTTCCCACACTCCAGTTGCCCATTACTTTTGAGCTTTATCCTTCCATTTCACAATGTCTATAAGTCCTCCTAGATTTTTTCACTCTTTCAGGTTCTTACACTAGTGAGACAATACATTCCTTACCTATGGAGGTCTTGTTTATCTCACTTATGAGTATGGTCTCTAGTGAAAGTAGAATATTTTCTAAATGCTCTGATGATTTTGTCTCACTTAAATTTTGATATCTGGTATTTCTGTTAATATTTGTGAGCATGTTTCTTTGGCTTTCATTTTCTTTGATTTTTTTTTTTTGTATTTTACTTTTCTTTTGTCATTTTTCCAGCATGAATTGTAGAAATCACAAGCAGTGAAATATAATGTGCGGGAACTTTTCAAATTGTTTTATAGTTCTATGTTTGATTTATTCCAAAGAAACGTGGTCACAAATGTTAACGAAAATACCAGATATGAAAATTTAAGTGAGACAAAATCATCATAGCATTTAGAAAATACTCTGCTTTCACTAGAGTCCATACTCATAAGTGAGATAAATAAGACCTCCATGGGTAAGAAATGCATTGTCTCACTAGTGTAGGAAACTGAAAGAGTGAATAAAAACTAGGAGGTGTGATAGACATTGTGAAATGGAAGGAAAATGCTCAAAAGTAGAGGGCAACTGGGGTGTGGGAAAGGAGAAGGGAAAGAAGAGGAAATCATGTATTTATGCCTATACAGGATAGCTAACAGTGGTACTACTGTCTTCTATTGCTTTACCGAAAGGAACAGTTAATGATTACTGGTTTGATCATTACTGCATGTCTATATTTGTTTTCCTGAGAAACCACTTTGAAAATATCAATAGTAATACAACAACCACTGTTAATTTCCTACCACTTTGTCTGTAACCATGTACTGCTTGTATTGTCCTTATGCTGTCTTATAAATGGATGTCTGTTAATATGATATTTTTCCTTTATTCTTAAAATAAAATTTAAAATAAGAAAATACTCTACTTTCTTTTTGCGAGGAAGAACGTTCTCTTTTTCTGAAACTAATTTTATTGGTATATGTTCATAATGATTATGTTCATCATAAAGAACTTGTACCTGGATGAATTACAGCTTAATTCCTTTTTTCCCATTCCCCTCCTTTCCCTGAACCTGTTCTTGAAGGAGAAAAATAAATTCTCAGTAATGACCTTTCTGAAAAAAATCAAACAGTTAAATGCAACAGTATTATTGCCAGGAAATCTCACACTTAACCCTGCATATTATGCAGTGTGGCTCTGTTTTCAGATTTCTGAGTCTGAGTTTCAGAATGCCCTATGTTATGCTGAAGCTTTGAAACAACGTTAACTATGTACGAAGCTACATATCACTTGTGACAAAGACCCATTGCCAAGGCAAGAGCTTTTATTTTATTTTTGCCTTGGTAACTCCTGACTGTCTGCCTCTGCATAGAACATAAGTGAATAACTTTGAGTACTGGCTTAAAAGGTAATGTCTTAGTTACTTTTTTCTCATTGCGGACACAAAATACTTGGTGCCCAAAATTGGGGAAGGAAAGGTTTATTTAGCTTACACTTTGTGGAGGTTTCAATCTGCAATGAGCTGGCTCCAAGGCAGGGTGGCACATGGCAGAGGGCAACAGTTCAAGGTGGTGGAAGACAGCAAAACAGCAAGAGCACAAGGGGGAGGAGCAGAGAGCTTGTCTCTTTCCCTCCCTTATATTGTATGCAGACTGCCTGCCCCCGGGTAGGTGTAGCACTTACAATCCCAGCATTGGAGCATTAATCAATCACAGACTCAAGAAACCCAACTCCAAGACGCCATGAGGCTTTGCGGCACATCTAGACATAAACCATAACACACAGTCAGAACAGCAGCAGCCTGAGAAGGCCTGAACGAACTCCTTAGAACTGTGTGTTTGATCGTATTCAGCCAAGTTTTGCGAAGTTGAGGGTATATATTCTGCCACGTCTTGCTGCTCACTGAGGTTCTCTTCTTTGACTTCCGCTGCTGATTGTGCCCTACGCCAAGGAGTCTCCGAACTGCTGAGTTACGGATGAGTGAAGTACCAATAGTGTATGATTACGAAGACGATGGACCCAGCACTTTATATCTAGCTTTGAATGTAACTCTCAGGGCCCTCGGAGAAAGATAAATCCACTCCCAATGCACACAAGATATCAAAGAGCGGTCCTGAGTTTGCACAGTGCCCAGGTGTGTGGACTGCGATGCGAAGTTAAATTGGCCCAGCACTGAAGCCCGGGGCCATCTCGCTGCACTAGCTCATCTTCCACAGGGGCTGCCCTTTCTGTACTGTGATGACCACTGAAAGCAAGGAGTAAAAATTTTCCTGTTCTATGAAAGAATGGATAGTAAGGACTTCAGATTTGTCAGGCTACCTATGACTCTTCCATATATTCCTATTCTTTCTCATTTTATAAACCACATCACCAGACCAGAGCTCTTACAAAACAGCTGATGGACCACTTTGGACCAGTGCATTTTACTAGCCGATCCCTGATTTAGAGGGAATAGAAACACAGTGGCTTCCTTGCTTCTGACAGTCTGCATAGTGTGTCTCACACACAAACACACACGCATACATGCACGCGTGCACACACACACACACACACACACACACACACAATAGTCTGAATGTCATATTTCACCAACAAATAATGAGCGTCTGCTTTTATTTTTCTGAAATTGCATTTTGATTTTTCAATCTATAGATATCACTGATGATTTTATAATAATCTGAAGAATTTGTCATTTGTTATATAGAATACCAAATTTTACTCATCTTGTATTTTTACTTATTTTGCTATTTTGTTATATTTCCTACAGCAAATATTTGCACAAATAAAATAATTATTTTGTTATGTATTTAGTAAACTTTTCATATTGTTTTCTTACATTTAAAAATTATTTGTTACTCACTTTCCAGTTTTAACAATAATGTTTGGCTACTAGTGAAAAATTTAAATAAAAAAGGTAATTGCTTGGCATGGAGGCTCAAGCCTCTAATCCCAGCACTTGGGAAACTGAGGTAAGAGGATCACTTTGAGTTTAAGGCCAGCCTGGGCTACAAAGTGAGTTCAAGGCCAGCCGAAGCTGCATAGCGAGACCCTGTTTCAAAAAGACAAAACAAAGGTAAAAGAATGAGGCATATACTATTATAAAGAACAGATAATGACAAGGAAACACTTGTACTTCTGCCATCCTCTGAGTAACTGCATGCAATAAATATTTTACTACATTCATTCACATTCTAGAAAGATGGAGAAGGAATAAATATTTCTTCCACATGGCAGTATGAACTGTAATTTGACTTTTTAAAGGTTTCTGCCATATTTTAAGGAGTTGTTTTCCATTATTCAAGTGACTGCTAGATTTATTTATTCACAAAATCTTATATAGTTGCATGAGGGACTGATTGATTCAAGGCACATAAATTCAATAGAAAGTTTTAATAATTCATAGTCACTATCATAAACGATTTCTCTTATTATTGCTATAACTGAATCCTGTTTATTGCTTCCTTTTATTTGTTTTTTACTTATATATGTCCTTAAAATCATTTTGCAGCCTTTTAATTTTAGTGATTTAGATGGGCAATTTTAATTTTAAATGCAATATTGGTTGTTTTATTTTTATGAATGCAAGTTTTAATTAAAATATTTCCCAATCTTTGAAATAAAACTTATACATGCTTGTGTATCTTGTAACACTCATAATGGATGCATCCTTTCTATTAACATCTTCTTTCCTGCACTTAGATCTAGTTTATTTACTATACTATAAATTTGTTTTATAGAATATATGTTTAATATTTGTTTTAGAGATACTATATTTTATATGTTAAACAATGGTAAATTTTTTATTATATGAATTGCTTCCCTATAATGGCCACATTCATTATAGGGAATTTGTATCTGTACATGACATAAATTCTTATTTCCCTCCATTCCTCTGTCCTCTCTTCAACCCCTCTTCCTTTCCTTATTTATAAAATTTGGTTTATAGTTTTTCCTTCTTTCCTCATTTTTAAATTTTCTCTTTCTTGCTTTTTACCTACCACTTTCTCAGATTCCTTCTGCATTTGCACATTTTCTTCCTGTTTCACAATGTGGTCTAAATATTTGTTACGGATAACTGGCATTGCTCCTCCTCACCCTTGTTTTATGCTACTAATAATTTCTTTAAAATGTTCAACCTACAGAAAAGTTGCAAGTATTTCCGCTCTCAATCTGTAGTATTTTCTTGAACTATTTGAAAATAAGACATTTGTTCCTACTGCTTTATTATATATTTTCTATGAAAAACGGTATGTGATATAACCACAGTACTGCTGGGGTGGCTAAGGGTGTACATGTACTGAAAGGTGCTGTATGCTAACCCTGACTCTCTCCTCAGTGCCCCGGATGTTTCAGAGCTGTTTCACGTATTTGGTGTTTTGTGCTCTCCAAGTCAGTAGCTGATCAAGAATAATTCACACATCTACTTTATCTGGTAAAAGTATTCACTGATTTTTATGTTTTACTGTTTGCTTTTTTTAATAAAAATGGTAGTTTTACATAGCTAGGCCAATTGCTTCCATAACCTTCAATATATTTGGTTGTTTCCTTATGATAAGACTGAGGTTAAGAGTTTTGGCATAGGGCCAGGGATATGGCTCAGCAGCACAGTGCCTGCCTGGCCAGGGCGAGGGTATTTGTTTGATTCTTGATACCAAAAAAGAAAAAAGAAAAAGCATTTTGGCTTATTTGAACAAATTAATAAATTTATTTTCCTATTGATAACTTTGAAGTTATCCATACAACAACCATTGTTAATGTAATACATAACATACAACTATTGTTGTATGTAATACAACAACCATTGTTAATTCCCTGTTACCTTGTCAGCAATTCAGTTTTGATTGTACTATTCTTGTGCTATTTTGTAAGTGGCTGTCTGTTTGTTAATATGTTTTCATTCATAAATGAACAAAATATTTGAAATTAAAAAAGAAATTAGAATACATTTTTATTATTCTAGTTACTATATTGTATGATAGTATTCTTTAATTTAGTCCTCTTATCTAACTGAAGTATTTTTGATCAGTACCTCCTCAACCATACCTTCATCCCCACTCCCTGGTGAAAACCAGTCTTCTCCTTTATTCAGTGACTTCTGCTTTTCCAAATCCCACAGGTGAGTAACATCACACAATATTTAGCTTTCACAGCCTGGCATATTTCACTGATATAACATTCCCTCAGATTTAGATAAATTGTATCTATAAAATGACAGAAATGTCTTCTTTGAGGGTGGAATAGTATTTTATTGCGTATGCATACACATTTTGTTTGTGTTTTTATTTTTTTATGTTTTTCATTTTGCTCTTTGTTTTTGCGAGGCAGGGTCTCACTATGCAATAGAGGCTGCTATTCAACTCACTATGTAGCCCAGATTGGCCTTGAATTCATGGAAATCCTCTTGCCTCGGCCTCCCGAGTGCTGGGTTGAAGGCATGTTGCTACCACACCCAGCTGTGCATTTATATTTCAGTGGAGGTTTAGGTTGATTACCTACTTTGGCTGTTGTAAATAACACTGCAGTGAATGTGAGAATGCTGGCACACTATTGGCACATTGATTTCATTCAATTTGGATGTATATCTAGTAATAAGAAGACTGATCAGTTCGATCAGTTTTCAGAAATGAAGTCCATATATGTAAACAATCAAGAACACAATAAAGATAAGGATCTCTATGACCACCTACAGGTTCACCCCTCTGTCTTTATCAATCAAATTATTGGCACTGGGCTAAAGATGATCTACTTTCTGTCTCTATAGGATAATTTTAAATGCTCTAAGATTTGACTTAAATAGATTCATATACCATGTCCACCATGTGACTGACATTTTTCCCCTTATGCACTGTTGGTGAGATTTACCCCTGTTGCTGCATGGATGGAAAACTTATTTGAGTTGTTGGATTGTGCTCCATTGCAGGGGCATACTCTGATTGTCTTAGCTGAGCTTGGAGCTACTAAGTGTAAAGCTATCACCATTCAGAAATAGTTGTTTTATGAAAATATATTTTCATTTCCACTTGATGATTCACTAGGAGAAGAAAATCTGCATTCTATGTTAAGAATACATTTAACTACAGGAAAAATTGGTCAAATTATTCACTGACATCAAAGCCAATCATGTAATTTTTGTTGAATAGTACAAAATTAATATTTATGATTATTTGTCCAATAATTATTAAGAATTTATGATGGTGACAGCAAAGTTTTAAGGCAAGCCCAGACACATTGGAGTGTAAAGCACTATATAACTGCACAGATGCAGGAAACCAACCCAGCTGTTTCTGTTTTACATCACAACCAACAATGAATAACAACCCATACAATGCACATACATGCTGTAGTTTAGTAACATTTGTCTCAATACTGACCATTGCAGAATTAGGTAGTAGTTCTTATTACAGAAGTTAAGGTCAATTTCCTAAACAAAAAGGATATCAATAGTGATTTGTAGGCATTTGCATATGTACGTTGAAGTTATAGTAGTGATCTGATGCATATTTTTATTCAATGTCTTTTTGTAGTCACTATTTATATAATCCACACAAACAACTATTTTGTGAAGTACATTTTTCAAAATATTCTCCCATATGTGATATTTCTTTTTAATTTTTTATGGTTTCTTTTCTAAAGCAAATTTTTTGGTTTGATTATTATTTGTAACAATAAAATCCAGTTTACTTTTATTAGTACTAGTTTCATATTAAAAGTTATTTTATTTTAAAGAGAAAAGAACAAAAACAAAGACAAAAGCAAAACAACACAAAAGCTGTAAAAAGACAGAATTTCAAAGCAAGACCATAGCATATCAACAGTGGTTGTTGTATTACTGTACTGTTATCTTCAAAGTAGTTGCTCAGATTACCAGATATAGGTTATACAAGATTGATCAAACATCAATCTTGTATGTCTATATATGTGTTCCTCAGCACACACTTTGAAGTTATCAATACGTAATACAATAACCATTGTCAATTCCCTGTCACCTTATCTGCAATTGTTTTGATTGTACTGTTCTTGTGCTACTTTGTGTCTGTTTGTTAATATTTTCATTCTTTTACTTTTAAAATAAAAAAAGATTGATCAAACAATTACACATTAACCGTTACTTTCAATAAACCAATAAAAATTAGTAGTACAATTATTTAACTATATTGTGTTTGTGTGTGTGTGTGTGTGTGTATATTTTTTCTTTCTCTTTCTTTCTTTCTTCTTTCTTTCTTTTTTCTCCTTTCCCTATTCCCAACTGTTCTTTCCTACTGAGTAATTTCTTTCGCTTTCAAAGTATCTGCTGTAATTTCAGTTTTACTTACTCTTTCAGGTTCTTACATTAGGGAGACAATACAGTGTTTACACATGCAGATCTGATTATGATCTCTAGTTGAATTCATTTACTTATAAAAGCCTTAAGTTTATCTTTCTATATAACTAATACTCCATTGTATAAAAAACCCACATTTTTCTTATCCACTCCTCCACTGATGAGAATTTGAGTTGTTTCCAGGATTTTGTTATGACAAACTATGCTGCTATAAACTTGGGTGCACATATATTTCTGTGATATGATGTTTTTAATTCTAGAAAATACCAAGAAAGAGAATGGCTGGGGTAGATGGGACCTCTAATCTGAATTTTTTGAGGAATCTCTTGATTTCCAAAGTGATTATACAAATCTACATTGTCACCAACAGAGGAGAAGGGCTCCTTTCCATCACAGCCCCTCCAGCATTTGTTGTTGGTTGGTTTCTTGATGACTGCCATTCTTTCTGGTGTGAAATGAAATCTCAGTGTTGTTTTAATTTGCATCTCACAAATGACCAATGGTGTTGAACAATTTTTTTCATTTTTTTATTTGGCATTTCTTCATCTGAGACGTGTATGTTCATTTCAGATGCCCTTTTTAGGATTGGGTCTTAGAATTTGAGGTTTCTAAATTAATTATTAATTATTCAGCACTCCTGGCTTTGAGAATATGATTTACTCAATTTCAGTCATTTCTATTTCTACACAGTTGTCTACATTTCCATTTCTATTGATTTGCCCACATTTGCAGGAAAATTCCATGTAAATATTGGGTTCAAAGGCCTAATTCTATTTATATGTTCTCTGATTTCTTAGTTGCAAACAGATATGCTCTCGTGTGCTACATAATGGCAATTTGGTCAATGATGAACTACATATATTGGTATATGATGGTGGTTGCTACCGTTTGTGTCTAGATATGTCCCCAAAGTCTTATGTGGTCATAGATAGGGCTTTTGCAGAAGTGACTGAATCTAGAGTGTGTAGTGCCCGGACGGGATTCGATTATTAAATCATTTTACTGATTGGTGTGGCACCTACCCTAAACCGAATAGCCTAGACAGACTATAAAAGGGACAGAAAGAAGCTGCTGTTGTCCTTTGCTGTTGCAACTTGACTGCTGGCTGTCCTCTTGGCTGCCTGCTTGCTATAGGCTTTTTTCTCTCTGCGACACCCCTCTGTCATGACACACTGGCTTGGAGCCAGTCAACTATGAACTGAAGCCTCTGAAAATTGGAGCTAAATGAACCTTCCCCCCTTTAACTTTGGATGTTGGGTATTTTGTATCAGCAATGAGAAAAGTAATTATGGCTGTGGTCTTCAGAGAATATATATTTCATAGTCTTAGATTATAAATACACTGTATGACGTTTGCACACTGATGAAATTGTCTAATGACAAATTTCTCAGAATGTATTCTTACTGCTCAGTGATGTGTACCTGCTTTTGGTTTTTAAAATCAATCTATAATCTGCTCCATTACACAAAAACTACCTAGATTAATCTCTTCAAGATAAGCTCTTATCTATTTTGGGCTTGCTGTAATGATGCTGACTGACAATGTCTTTAATATTCTCAGGAGCTCCACTCTAGTGGACATTAAATGGGTATGTCACTTAGATAATTTCAAAACTACCTTTTGTACTTCTAGTTCATGAAATGTTTCTGACAGACACTACGATACATTTTCTAGGATCTTACAGTCTTAACCTATGTTTTATTTTTTCCTCCAATCAGTTTCTTAATTTGGTATTGTTTTGCTAACTAGAGGGAGAAGCAATTTACATTCTTTTTATGATTTATTTAAAAATGTAAATTTCTAGCTTGCACTATTTTACCTATACTTTATCATATGCTAAAAGGATCAGTTGCTACTTTCAACATTTTTCTACAAATTTCCTTAACAATATTTATAATTATACTTTTACATTTTCTATTTTCCACACTGACGCAAGAAAGAATTATGCTAAATATTCAATCACAGAACACTGGGAGTCTCCTTTACCCTAGCTTTAATTGTCAATCACATCTTAGCCTTTCAAGGGCGCAGCTGATAGGTACTCCCAAAGATAATGTCATATATTTCAGTTTCAGTCTAGTCTAGTAATTATTTCTTCAGTACTGGGGCCACCAAAATTTCGTTAAAAAAAATCATTTTATTATACTCATATATTCTGTGGGCCAAAGATTCTCTCAACAGAGGAAGGAAATCTTACTGGTGTTGCAGTAGTCTGATATCTTGACTGGGAGTGTGTCAAAGACGAGACTATAATTATGTGGCAGCATCTTTATCCACACGTGACTGAGTGATTGATTTGAAAATGGTCCAATCGCTGGTGATCAGAGTTGTTCCACGTAGTGCTCTGTGTGGACTGGCTTCACAGCATGGTGGCTTCTGGATATTCAGACTTCATACGTGAAGACTCAGGGCTGTGAAATGATTCTCCCAACATAACATAATAGTCATATAGCATCATTTCTGTTTACTTGATTGGGTAAAATAGTCAAATCCAACTGAGGCTCCAGAAAAGGGGAATCATCCACAGACTCAGTAAGAATGGCATGATATTATAGTAAGTAATTTTTAAGAGTTGCCACAACTGTATAAACAGACTCATTTTTTTCACATGGAAAACAGAGACAGCTCAAAATAAACCTCAAGATCTAATTATGAGAGTAGGAATATTCCATAAGTTCCATTCTAATTTAGACCCTTCCTACTAGGTCAGGATCTTCAGTGGGAAACTACAGAGTTCTAAGAATGGTATAAAAATGTGTACATATTGATTTGTTTCACTCAAAATTCTACACTCTCAAATTTCCTTGTCTTCTGAACCTAGAGGATTGAGTCACCTTGTGCCATTGAAGGTTAGTTCCCATCACTTCTCACTTGTGTGTCTGCTGTTAGTTAACTGTCTGTAACTGTAACCAATGCGTGTACCTATTACTTTTGTGTTGATAACAAAATAATATATCATGTAAAGGAGTGCGTGGTGGAACAAAGCCATTCCTATCCCGACAACCTGAAAGCAAAGAAAGAGAGCAAAAGAGACTGAACCTCACGACCCCCTACAAAACATGCCCCCTACCAGGACAAACCTTCATGACCTATGACCTCCCAAAGGGCTTACTTCTTGAAGTTCATACCTCCTCCCAATAGCACCTTGGGCTGAGAACCAATCCTCCAACAGTATTCTCTAGAGAATGCTTCAAATGAGAAGAGAATTGCACCTATCCTATATTATTAGGTTCTACTCTACTCTAATGGTCACTCTGCAAACAATTCAGGTTTAACAAAATGCTAAATGACAAGGTAAATGCTAAACTTTTGAAGAGTAAATAAAACTCAAAACATACAATAGATGATATGAAAGGGAAAGAAATGATGATGTTATGAAAGGGAAAGAAATTCCTCAAAGGAAGGAATAACTGGGATGAGGGAGAGAAGAAAAAAGAAAGAAGGCTAGAGAGAGAGAGAGAGAGAGAACAGTGACTGAGATAACTGTACTACTGATGTCTGATGTTATATTGAAAGGAACAGCTAATGCTTATCTTTTTTTACATTTTGACCACTTTTGTATGTGTATAGCTGGTGATCTGAGCAACTGATTTGAAGACAACAATGTGCAATGGAAGAACCATTGGTGAATTTCTACCATCTCGTCTAGTGAAACTCTGCATTATCTCTAATGGTTTATGTAAAAATTACTTTTGTATTCTCTTTAATGGTTTGAAAAATCTTCTATTCTTACATCTGGTAGTCTGAGCAACAATGTAGTTGAAGATAACATTATGTAATATAACAACTACTGTTCATTCCTATCCTTTTTTTTTTTTGAAATACTAAATCACTTTTAATGTTCTCACATTGTTTTATGTCTGTGATGTTGATATGCTGCTATTGTTATTTTTTTACTACTCTCTTTAAAATAAAAAAAGATAAATGCTCAACTTTCTAACAAAGTAAAATACATTATGCATGAATGAAACTCCATAGACAAGCACGTATAAGAACAATTTGGAAAAATACCTACTGTGATAGGTAATATAAGCAAGATTTTATTAAGTTTGAAACACTCAATATATAACCCAAAACAATGCTACAAATAGGTCAGGCTATGGGGAAAATATGCTCTCATGACAGCTCTTAGAAAGGCAAAGGAGAGCACACTGTACTGAATTCAGAAATTTTAGGATTGCTTTGGCCAAGAAAAGAGGTAAATAGACACAAAGAAGAGTTCATATAGGATTTTATATATTGTGTAAGTCTGTAAACCTTAGAGGATGATTACATCACAAAGGTAGTGACACACTATTTATTAAAGTGTTAATATAATGGTCAAAGAGTCCAAACTGCTGTTGATATACAAAATAATAAAAATTAGTAAACCTTTGCTTTAAAATGCAGGAACATGGAAATCAGAGCTGTAATGAGAAACTTTGTGTCTGGTTTTGCATACTGTTTTCAACTGGGTCCAGAACTATCATTTCCTCAGTTGTAGAATGAATGGGTAAAGTGAAGAAATTTGGTATTTGGGACAATGCCTTCACTAGTTTTGTGACTTGTAGTACAAAAGATATAGCAGTGGAAAAGACTTATTGGAAAGACCTCTATCTTCTCATGTAGACGTCCATACCAAGTCAAGAACCACTGTTTCCCTCACATTCTAGAGGAGTCCTGGAGGTAAGCCTTGCCTTTAAGAACAAGAAAGATGAAGAGATACCAGTCTCCATTAATTAGTTAATTCACGGTTTTGTTCTCTGTAAAATAAAAACATTTAAGTGAATAAAATGTACTACTTACTCTGTTACATAAGTAAAGCTGTTTGACAGATGTATACTATGTAAGTGAGAAACAAGTGTGGTTCTTATACCCCACGTAGTAAAACGCCTGAGTTCAGAAGAAGAAATAAAGGACAGCTGCTGGTATCTAGTGTCACTACCAGTGAGGCAGTTATGCCATTTAACTTATATTTTCTCTCTAGCATGTGCCACCACGCCCAGGCATTCTTGGGTATTAAAAAGAGAAATTTTCAACCAGGATACAAATTTAAAAAGACAACTGAAGAACTATACATTGATGCATAACTTCTGGTATCTCTCATAACGTGTTTTATCAGAGATGAGTGATACACATACCCTGAATGTCTAACAGCCCTGGGATGAAAACAAATTGTCATAGATTTAAATGATCAAAAGTATTTAAGCAATTGCCTCAGGGATGTTAACTTTTCCACCCTCTGTAGTAGTATAGTCCATAGAGGCTTAAATCAATTAGGCATGTTGCAGAATTAGTACACTCTATTAATAAAGGCATACTTTGTTCACTGATTGGACAAGAAGTATATGCATAACGGAGGACTTGGTAAGTAAACATATACTCTAGGAGTTGGAAAATAAACTCTAAAAACTTTCAGGAGCCTATCAGAGCACTCAGTATTTAAGATCCAAATCATCTTGGATATGCTGGGATTTCCCCTAGATTGGGTGGAAAATTATTTATTTTTTCACCTCGAACCATTAGAAATAAGATATAACACTGGATGGATTTTGACCTTCAGAGAGGACATTCCAAACCTTTGAATTTTTGTCTGATTCATGTACAAGGTGAAATTAATGACTACCAGTATTTACTGGGCACAGATATAAAATGAATTAGGGGCAGAAGCAGACTTACTATACACAGCACATGTGACTTGGTGCATGTATGCTATTAGAGACATCAGTGATAGAAAATCATGTCTCTTGAAGGTTTTGGTAATTCTCAATGAATTACTAAAAAGAAAACCCCAATGTTCCTAATGTTTGTTCTCCTCTACCATCTTGAAGGGAGAATTTTGAAAAAAAAATAGATATATATAGAGAGAGACATCATCTTACTAATGAATGTCTGGAAACTCATGCACCACATGAGCACCTCTTGTAACTGCAGAGGCCAAAGGTAACTTCTATTAATCTCATGATGTCTCTATTAATTTAGTATAAAAATAATTATACAAGTTGTCCTTTAATGGCGAATACATTTTTGGTGACATATATCCTTGAGTTTATTCACTGTGATACTATGAAACACTGATCAGTCCCACTGGAATTTATTAATGAAATACTTATTACTCTTAAATTCAGTAATAGGGAAAATATTTATCTTGACTTGCCTAATCAAATTTAATTGCAAGAAAGCCAGACAGCTAATATGGTATTTTTATCTTATTTTTAGTAAAAAATTTCTAGCTAATAAATTCGGTAAAATAAACAAAATAGAAAAAACCATTTGGAAATATGTAATAAAATAATTAAAATAAATTTTACTAGTGTTATATTAAGGATTTATTTGTTTGTATTCAGGAAGGATGCCCTTTAGTTTTCTTATGATACTGTTAGATGGCTTTTGTGTTATGGCAATACTGGACCATCAGTATTCCTTCTTCCATTTTTTGGCATTTTTTCTGCAAGTTAGCAGACTATATCAGTCATATTAAAAATAATAAAGGTAAAACTCATTAATGAATACTGAAAGCATCACAAGAAATATAGACAATGAAATTTGCAACCTTGATATTTGGTTAATAATACCTTAAAAACACTGACACTTAGGTTTTATAAGCACAGTGATCAAGTTTAACAGCAATACCTATGAAATACCCTTACCAAACAAATGACTATGAATTAAACCAGGTATCTGATTTATAGGAACCATAAAGGAGCAAGAGTAACTATTGAAATGCCAAATGTGCAGAATCGTAACACATCAACGACCTTGTTTCTCAATAATTGTGCAAGTATAGTTATGCAAAAGTGCCCCCTCCAAACATCCACAGTGTATCTTTTATACAATACAAAATATTCTTTGGTGTAATAACAAAGCACAGTGCAGTGAGGTGTAAAGTTTTTATGTTTTGCACAATTTGAGAAAACAAATGTCATATTTGAGGCAATTGGAGAATTCCCAATATGCATTAGATGCTCAATCATAATCATCCTCATGGCTTATTATCCATTTATTTAGGTGTAGTTATGGCAAAATTTCTTTAAAAATTAATGCCCCTTATCAGTAGAAAATAGTTATGAAGATTTATTGATAATATGACATAACATAACTTGTTTTAACAAAAATCCAACAAAAGTTGAAGTGACATAAAAGGAAGTTTGGGGGCTGTGGCTATAGCTCAGTGGAATAAGTGCCAGCCTGGCAAGCACAAGGTCCTGAGTTTGATCCCCAGTACCGCAAAAAATAAAAAATACAAAAGAAAGAAATAAAATAAAAGGAAGTTTGCAGAATACGAAGAGTTAAATCAGGAGAATGACATGTGGTCCTAAGTACTTTTCATGCTGTTCATGTACATATTTCAGCATGTTTCAGACAAAAAAGCAAGGACAATGAAACACAAAATGTCAAATTGTCAATTTGGTAGACCAATATTTAAAGACAAAGTTTAATTTATTGATAAAGTTTAATCATGTATAAAGTAGGATATGTGATAACATACTTCATAGAGTGCAAATAAATTACGCCTAATAATAACAAAGAGTTATATTAGTCTCACACTCAAAGAAGACTCTAGAAAATCACTAATACTATAGATCTGCTTTAAAAATATGAGTGGTTTTTCTTACAGTCCTTCTACAGGCAAAGGATTGACTAACACTGTTATCTAGTTAAATGAAAGAATCTCTTCTGGACACCAGTTATAAATATACAGTTTTGAAATCACATAAGTTTTCATCTCTCCTATCTTCTACCTCCCTCAATTCAATCTTCCACGTAACTTTAAAGCTTGGGATTTTGCTGAAATTAACTAGATAGTGTATCTGTCTTGTTATCTACTCTTCTCACTCCCACCCTTGGGTTTTCACTCTTCCATCCTCCTGTCTCCTTATCTACCATCAGCAAATTCTATAAATAAGTGTCAGCAGAAACTGCAGGAGTCATTTCTCAACATCCCTGCTGATTAGGCAGAAATCAGCTTGATTCTTAAATTGTTCTTATCAAATTGAGAAAGGTCATGCAAATCACACTCTGCTTAAAAGCCTGGAGTCAGAAACCAGCATTGTAGGCCACACACTCATAAATGTGGGGTTTCCAAAGTAGATTGGGTGGAATCTTATTCTGACAACTATTTAATGACATTTTAAAATGTTTGTTCACTTTCTAGCCTTGTTCCAGAGCTTCTGCGGGTCTTTTGGATGAAACTGCACCTCCTAAAAGGCAGATCTTAGCAGCCTTAAACTGGTGCACAAGGAAAAGCAACTATGTTCTTCCTTTTGTTTCTGCTCAGTCGATGAATTTAAGGGCATTTGACCTCTGCAAACCCTTTCAAAGATGTCTTTTGCTGTGTTACGCTTGTTAGTTTTTTTGGCCTCCTCCAAAGGCATTCACTTTCACCATGGAACTAAAATTATAATATATAAACCACGGCTTTGTCTGAGCCTATGCCCTGTTCCATTATCATTTCAATGTCCTTGTCAATGTAATATCCCTCACAAGTAAAGGAAATTCCAGAGATTGATATTAATGCCTATATTTCACAGTGTTGATCATGTTTGTTTAGGGGTGGCAATTATTTTAATACATGACCATTTTTTGTCTTTGGATTAGCCCAGGTACTTCAAATTCTTGTCCAAAGTGTAGTTTGATCGAAGTGTTCCTTTCTGGTCATGACTACAGAATACTCAGTAAAAAAGCAAATATATATAGAGACTTTAATGAAAAGAGATCTAGTAAATAGATTTATGAGAAGCAGCAGCCCCTTATCTTACTCTAGTCTTTAAATATCAATAACCTGGGATGAGAAGGCAGCTGGAAGAAAGAACATAATCACATTGCCAGAAGGACAAGACATTTTCTAGCTCTTTCTGAATGCTACTGCGTGTATCTGTCATGTGTTCAAGTATGCCTACTCCTCTTCCTACTGGCAGGCTACTTCTTTTTAAGCAAATCTCAGCTTGAAACAACATAATTAAATCAGAAAAGAACAATTGCCAATTAACACTGAGTAGTATGTGATAATACGGACAACAAAATGCTTAAGTTAAATTTATAATCCTTTAAAATCCAGTGGATTAAATGGTGAGTAGATAGTCATGGGTGGCGTGTGGAATTATATAAATATGAATATAATTATGGTGATACAAGAGCAATAACTATAGAGAAGGGGAGAAAAGAAAGAAGTGTGAAAATGCCACAGTAATTTATTAGCATATGAGAAAGAATTCATCGGAGCTGTTAGTGCAGTAACAGTCAATTCCAAGGACAGTGAATCTTCAATTAATTTTCCTCATAAAGACTCTGAAGGGCCTCCGGGCTTATTTAGATCATTAAAATTGCTGAACAAGAAGCTCTGTTTGCTCTTAGTGTAAGAGAAAATCCAAAGTTGTGAGGTTATGATGAATAACTCTCTATAGATTCAGAGGACTTGACTTTTCCCTCAAAATAAGTATCTCAGAATCTTGAAATATTTTTGATATAGATATACTGTGACATTTTTTTCCCACAAACAAGTCAACAAAGTCCAACCACTGAATTAAAAATGTCATGTTTTTGAATCAGTTGTATTTTTTAAGTAGCTGGCATCTAAATTCCCCCAATTAATTTTAGTTTTCTTATTTTATTTTAAAAATAAAAGAAAGAAAACATATTAACAGACAGACATCTATTTACATAATAGTGTAAGAACAATACAAGCAATGCAGAGTTAGCACAAAGTGGTAGGAAATTAACAATGGTTGTTGTATTACTTGATATCTTCAAAGTGGTTCCTCAGGAGAACAAATAGAGACATGAAAGATTGAACAAATAATCGTTAACTGTTCCTTTCAATAAAGCGATAGAAGTCAGTAGTTCAACTATGTTAGCTATCCTGCATATACATACATACATACATAATTTCCCTTTATACATACATAATTTCCCTTTGTATATACATAATTTCCCTTTCTTTCCTTTCTCTTTTTCTTCACCCCAGTTGCTCTTTAATTTTGAGCATGTTCCTTTCATTTCACAATATCTGTCCTACCTCCTAATTTTATTCACTCTTTCAGATTCTTACACTAGTGGGACAATGTGTTGCTTACACATGGATGTCTTGTGTTTTTCACTTATGAGTATGGTCTCTAGTTGCAACCATTTACCTATAAAATCCATGAGTTCACCTTTCTTTACAGCTGAAAAATATTCCATTATACAGAAGTACCAAAATTTTTCTATCCATTCCTCAGTAGGTGGACATTTGGGTTGCTTCCACAACTTAGCAATTACAAATTGGGCTGCTATAAACATGTGTGCACTTATATCGCTGTGATATGATGTTTTCAGATCTTCTGGGAAAATACCCAGAAGGGGAATGACTGGGTTGAGTGGGACCTCCAGACTGAGGAGGCAAACACCTGAAATTGCTGAAATGATTGCAATGGAAGTACAGAAACAACTCCGTCAGGCCATAGAAGAGCTCAGATCAGAAATAATCTCTCAGGCAAAACATGAAATGACAATAATAATGAAAGAATTGCTCAGCACATCTAGAAAAGAAATACATAAAAAAAATAGATGAACATAGGGAAGTTTGCTGAGGAATCTCCACACTGATTTCCACAGTGGTTTCACCAGTCTCCATTTCCACCAGCAGTGGAGAAGAGTTCCCATTTCTCCACAGCCTTGCCAGCATTTGTTATGGTTGATTTCTTAATGATAGCCATTCTTACTGGGGTGAGATGAAATCTCAATGTTGTTTGAATTTTTATTTCTCAAATAACTAATGATGTTGAACATTTTTTCATGGATTTATTTGCCACTTGTATTTCTTTATCTGAGAAAGGTGTGTTCATCTCACATGCCCATTTTTGGACTGGATCCAAAAATTCCAAGTCCCTTTGAATTTTGAGGGAGCTGATATTTTATCATGAATGCATGTTGGAATTTGTTGAAAGCTTTTTCTGCATCTACTGAGATGATCATGTGGTTTTTGTCTTTGGCTCTATTGATATTTTGTATAACATTAATTTATTTGTGAATATTGAACCATCCCTGCATTCTTGGAAAGAATCTGACTTGATCATGGTGTATGATTTTCTTGATAAATTGCTGCATTCTATTTGTAATATTTTACTGAGCAGCCCTGCATTTATATTCATTAGGGAGATTGCTCTGTAGTTCTCTTTCTTGGTTCTAAATCTCTCTGAGTCCATTTCATATTTTCTAATTCATTCCTATATTGCCGGTGTAATGTTTCCATCTATTGCCTATGTTCATCTATTCTTTTCATCTATTTATTTTCGTGATGTGCTGAACAATTCTTTCATTATTATTGGCATTTCATGTTTTGCCTGAGAGATTATTTCTGATCTGATCTCTTCTATGGCCTAATGGAGTTGTTTCTTTACTTCCATTGCAATCATTTCAGCAGCTTCAGGTGTGTGTTTGCCAAGTTCTCCTATGTCGATGTCTCCTGGACTTGCTCTGAGTAGGGTGGAGTTGTAAGATTGCATTTTAGTCCTTAGCCTTGTCATGTTTGATGCCAGAGGCAAAACGGTCAGTCTCCCTCTTTGGCAGCTCAGCAAAGGTAGTTAGTGGCCCTAGTTTTCCTGGTGGTCAGACTTGCCCCTCATTGTCCTCTGAGATGTGCTGCTTAGTCTGGAGTCTTCTGGTAGGTGGTGAAGTGTCCCTAGTTCTCTCAGGTCTCAGACACAAACTGTGATGTCAGTTGATTGCAGACCGTTTGATGCAGTGTCCCCTTGCACTGGTCGCACAATCACAGATCAGTCATCCTGTGACACCAGACAGTTCAGGGCATAGGCAAAACCCAGACATGAATTGCAAAGCCAGCAGTTTGTGAAACACCTGATTCCGTGTCTCCAGGCCCCTCAGGGCGGGCACAGGAGCCCTATGTGGGCTTTGCAGGCAGTGATCAGGGCCCACCTGTATCTGTGGCCTCCAGAAGGTCAGGGCACAAGTAAAGCCCAGACAGAAACTGCAGAGAGAGCAGTTTGTGCACCCCCTGCCCAAGGACCCCTGCAGCCCAGGGCACATGCAGGGGGGGCCCAAACGTGAACCCTGGTGTTAGCAGCTCCTGGGCCTTCTGAGTGAGGACCTCCTGTCTGCCTGGAGGGCGGAGGCTCAGGTTCCCAAATTAATTTTTCATAGCAGCCTCCTCAGACCCTGTCTCCCTAGATAACCCTGTAATCCAGCCCCCTTTTCTCTTTCTTCTTTTTACCTCTGAAGTAAAATTAATTTGTTTCCCAAGTCTCAGCCGCCCTACAGATCTTTTAACTGATACTGGAGAAGCTTTTCTCTGCTCTTTTGAGTTGTTATCATTTCTGTCCTGGTTCAGAAACCGGTTTCCACCCTTAATGCATCCATTCTTTCGAACATGCCTCTCATTTCTACAAACACCCTTCCCACACAGACACAAAGTCCTTCACGGAGTAGTCCCTTCCGATCATTCCACAGACAAAGTCACAAAACAACAGACTGCTCTAGACTTGTCTCCTCTAATTGAATAATTTATTGTGCTTATTCCCAAAGCTTTGAATTCTGGGCCAATTTTCACTCATATGACCAAGAGCATTGCTGGTCCTACTGAAGTACTCATGTCCATTTATTTGCAGATTCTGTCAAACCATTGTTAAGGAAAAAATACCAAAGTACATTGGAGTGCTAATTTATGTGAGGTACTTTTTGTTTTTTGGTTTGGTTTGGTTTGGTTTGGTTTTAGAAAGTTCATCTAATTCGATACTAGCTATAGCCTGAATAGTGTCTGTAATGGTTTAATTTAAAACGACCTGCTAAAGTGCCGTGTATCTAGTGGGGGCTTTGGGTAGGGGGCTGGATCATAGGCGCCTGCTAGTCATCAGTGGATCTATCAGTCCACAGCCGAACGTGTTTTGGGGAGGTGAGGCTTGACTGAAAGACGTGGGTCCCTGAGGGTGTAACCTGCTCTTCTCTCCAGCTCCTTCCTGTCTCTGTGCTTCCTGCCTGCCGTGGGTTGCACAGCTTTTCTCTGCTCCGTGATGTCCTTGTCTTGGAACCAAAGATGGACGGAACATTCTGAATCCACGAGTCAAGTAACCCCCTCCTTATGCTTCATCCCAGCAATATTTGCAAAATCTCATTTTCACAAAGTTGTGATATTTAAAGTTTTCATTTCTTCCAGATTTTGTCTTCAGGTCTTCATTAACAGTGGCCTAAAGCCATCCTAGCCCCTCTGTAGGAGAGACGTTTCCTATGGGAGGTCATCACATGGGGAGAAAGGAGTCAGTAATCTCCAAAAACTTAATCTAAGCACCTCTGAATGCAAAGTAATTCACCAAATTACAGGCGGCCAAAAAGTGAGATAAACTGCTCAGACAGAAGAATTCAAAATAATCTGTACAGCACCTCCTCTGTGGTTGATTAAAGTCATTTCCTTCCAAACAGTACATTATTGAAAGAAAAAAAGAACAATTTTATGGGAGAAACTTGAAACATTATCTCAGTTGGGTGGTCAAAGTTCCTCTCAACAGTGACATTTGTGTTAACATAGCGTACAAAGCATGCATAGTATGGTATAAAGAGATTCCCTCTTAACCTCTGTGGTCTTTGTCTCCAAACACAAAACTCTACTGTAATATGACTCAAAAGGCAGAAAGAACCTGACTGATGGACATTCTACAGGAAACCTGTAATAGGAATACTCAGAACTGTTCAAGCCATCTGAAATTTAAAAAATAAAATATGTTTGAGGAGCTTTCATAGCCACGAAGAGACTCAATGACTTAATATCCAAGTAACATGTCAGTCCAGAAAAAACAAACAAAAACATTATGCAAATTAAAGAACATTTAAATATAAGCTTTATTGATATTTATATCATTTCATTAATTATAGTAACTATAACACATTCATGTAGGATATTAATAATAGAGCATTTGTGTGGGGAGTATATTCAAGCTCAACACTATCTTTATAATATTTTCCATATCAAAACACTTTAAAAAGTAAGAAGATTTTATAAAAATACTTTCCAGTAAAATGTGTACACATTGCTTCATCTTTGTTTAGAGAAATACAATATGCCTCCTTCTTGTGCCTGGAAATATGTAAACAATTCTTGATTCAGCATTTGGAAACTTTGAAATAACTTATTTCAATCATTTTATGCATAACAGACCCTTCCACAAACATAAAAACCTTACCACTTCCATTAAATTTTACAATTTGGATTTCGTTGAGACCCGGGAATCTGTAGCAGTTTCATGAACTACCTTTTTACCATTCTTTCCTACAGCTTATTTGCTTCCCTCTTTTTCCCTTGTGTAATTGTGTGCGTCCTGAGGAACACTGTTCTGCTCTTTTAATCCACACTTTTGAGGCCAATCAGCCAGTGGCTTAGCTTTCTCCAGTTATTGCAGAGTAGATCCTGCTATTTCCAAAATGCCATCTTCTCTTTTTCTCACAGATATTAAAGTTCTGTTTTTCATTAATCAGCTTCCGTGTATTTCTTTATGCCTGGATATTTTATTCTTTGCTTCTATCATAAATGTCAGTGTGAAAGTTCACTATCTTTGAACTTCACAATATACCTAAAAACAGTATCTCATACAGGAGTGCCCTTAAATGAACATAGGTTAATCAAAACATTTTAATTAATTAGGAGTGCAAACACAGAGACACAGTACCTATGACTTCTGGTTCTACATGAAATCACATTACATATATACACACAGTATGCATACATACAAACACACTTGTGAGGTTTGCTTTAAAGACAAATCCTACATATCCTGAGTTGTAACAAAAACATGGTGTCTCTCAGCTTCAGTGATTGTAATGTTTATGTTGCTACCTCACTGGTAAATATCATATTGCTCATATGTTTCCAAATTAGGAATAAATTCCCAGCCTGTATTCTTATCAAGTCTTTCATAAACAAAACAATAAAAAGCCCTCCTGGATTCAGAGTACTGATGTATAGAATTTTCCTCTTTCTAGTGAGAGTGCAGACTTTACAGCATTGTTAATGTTTCTCAAGTCATGTGTAAAGGAGATATCAAGCATTCCACAGACAGCTGCATATTTCAAATTCCCCAAAGTAGTAACTGAGAAAAGTAATTCTATGTGAAACTGGATCAAGCCTAAAAGTAGTGGCTTAATACTAAAATAAATAATATCTCTCTAATGTTTAATATAATGATCTATATAGTATTTAAAAATAAGTACATGGAGTGGGGCATGGTAGCACACAACTGTAATCCCAGCACTCGAGAGGTTGAGGCAGGAAGATCCCTGTGAGTTAGAGAATAGCGTGGGCTACAAAGTGAGCTTGAGGCCAGCCTGAACTACATAGGGAAATCTTGTCTCAAAAAGACAAAAAAAAAAAAAAAAAAAACCACAAAAATGGGAAATCTCTCTCTCTCTCTCTCTCTCTCTCTCTCTCTATATATATATATATATACACACACACACACACACACACACATATATATATATATGTACATGTAATCTGATATTTAAAAATTGAGTTCTACCTCATCACTTCATCTGATTTTGTTTTATGGGGTGAGCTTACTTTTAAAAATACACACAAAAATGTGTAGAATGAGTTAGCAGGTTTAATGATTCATTTTTATTCACGGTTAAATGTAGTAGTTGAAGTCAGGCTATCGTGAATGTATAAGGGCAGGTGAATGAATAGCTATTGATCCCACTACAACTAGTTCTTTTGAATGGACCTTTGACTTCTCTGCCCACAATACACATGAAATATATCAGACAAAAACCATGAAAAATATTTCTAAAAGCCTGTACTGAGACATTTTTAGTGAGATTGAAACATAAAATATAATCCAGTAAGGATAGCATTCATGATCAAGTTAGCATCCTACAGGTAGTTAAGTATATGAAATCTTGTTCAAGTAAGTAGTTTCGAGTTTTTACTATTGTAAAGATATCTGGATACTAAGTAGGCTGAAGCAGTAGGATCAGAAGTTTGAGGTCATCTTGAGCAACAAAGTGAGAATGTTTTAAATAAATGAATACATAAGCAAAGAGTTAAATGCTAAGAATACAATCTACTTCTAATAAGTTGTGTAAATTGCTATATTATAATTGGCCGGTTACTATTTTCTTGTAGAGAAAAAAATCTAAAAATTTGGAAGAAAGTTCTTTATAGTACTATTTAAACTTATTTATTCAAATAGTTTATGCAGGAGTCACCCAGTGGACTCAAAACATCATCATAGACTATGAAGTTGAAATAAAATACAAATGAAGGAGATTTAGTGACCAAGTTAATTTTTTAAATTTATAAGAAGTAAAATGGGAATATTTAACCCTGAAGTATATTAAAAGGGCAGTATGCAAAACTGTAACAATATTAGGATGTAGACAAGGTGTACTGTCTTCCCAGAAGACTGGAATTATGCTCAATATAAATATTACTGATTCTTCTAGGATTTGAAATTTGCTCATTTCCACCTGAATGAAAAAATTTCCAGGTGGCCCAAACGCCCTCATATTACTGCTTTTGTAGAAACTTCCAATTTTTATTAGTTATAAATACTTTTTATGAGTTTCAAAGCTATTTTCACAAAATATCCATTTTGATATTTAAAAGAGACACCTTCTCACATCCCTACACCTATAATAACAATGTAACGCTGATGTTCTAGCTGGTGTGTTGGTATTTCCCATAGAAATGAGCTGAAGTCAGCTTCTAAACCCCCAGCGCCTGAAACAGGATCCACATGCCATTCCAAAATTGAGACTTACTGTTAGTTAATTAGAGTTTTGGAAGGAAAGCCCATTACCTTTACTATGCATGGTTTGTTGTTCATTTCTGAGGGGCTAGAAAAAAGTGCAGTTAAGCAACTATGTCTTGCCAGAGCCCAACTGTCCTTCTAAGTGTTAAGCAGCACAAATAATATTTAAGATGAGTCTAAAACTTATGTTGAAGGTTATGCTTATTTATTTATTTATTCATTTATTTTTATTTGAGACAGGATCTCACTGTGTAGTTCAGGCCGGCCTTGAACTCACTGTGTAGCCCAGGATGGCCTTGAACTTGGGGTAATCCTTTAGTCTTAGCTGGGATTCCTGGCATGTGCCACTACCCTGGCTTATACATTTTAAATCATGACCATTATGACTGAAAGTATATTCAATATTATTAATTATTAATTTATGTCCAGCCCAGGCTAATACTATACTACTGTAAATTTTATACGACAGAGTAAAATTGTACATAACTCAGGAAGATAAGCTTTCAGAAAGTTAAGTCATGTAGACAGAAATAATACTTGAAGTACATATGTATGTAGAAGGTTTGTTTTGAAATTGAGAAAAAGTATTTCTATATTGCTCATATTTGCGATCTAGGGAGAAGATGTTGAAGGATGTTTTATCTCACTGAATCAGCATGTCATTAAAAACTGTTCAGGAAGAGGAAGAATTGAAAGATGACTCCTACGTTTTAAACTCGAGCAAACCAACTGGGAGGGTGTTGGCTTTCATCTCAGATGGGAGACTTTAAAAAGAGGAAGAAGTGAATGAAGACGTGTGACCATGGAAAGGACCTTTTCTGTGCAGAGTGTAAAATGCAGTTAAGAAGGATAAATAATGCCAAACATCAAAAATAGATATCAGAATCACCTCCCCAACATGTTTAAGTGAAATGAAATAACATTAAAAATTGAAATTGTTAGACTATTAACATAATTTGGAAGAAGTTGTTGTGTGACTCTACCTGGATACCAACAGCATGCACTAATGGATTAACCTTCTGCAGGGTTTCTTGCATCCCTTTCTCAGGAGGCTATTATCTCAGATGTACATTTGATTTTAACGACCTTAGAAGAGGAAAACTAAATTAAATGTTTTAGATAAATGGTGGATTTCAGCAAAGAGAGGACAGAATGACAGAAATTTTGGCTAAATAAATGTGAATTTAAAAGTTAAAAAAATAAAATGCAAAGGAAATGAAGATAGATAATTGGGATGAAAAGATGCAATGAAGTGTAAACGAGATGGGCTCTGAGGTGCTGGCTCACACATGCAAAGCTTTCTATTAAGCTTGGATAAAATAGAATCTAATTTTACTTGGGAAGAAAAGAAGAAAGTCTTATTTTTCTTTGTAATGGCTTTTGGATAATTACAAAAAGGACAAAGTGATTTCTATATACTTCTTTAAAATGTAAGATTTTGATGTTAGGACAAAACTTTGTTTTTGGAGACAAATTGTAGATTTTTCTTCCTTTTATAGTGAAGATTAAAGCAGTAGGTTCAGGAGAAAATCAGAACAGAAAGAGAAGTAGATTTATAATCATATATTTATATTTCACATCACATAAAAAAGTTTTATCCAGCAGTTGTATTTTTTATTCTAGAAAAGAGCAGATGAATCAACTTTATTAGATACTTAAACTACCAAAAAGAACCCCTAATCACAAAGTGAAGACATTCTTCTTTTCTGTCTTCTTCATTTTTCTTATATTTTCCCACTTGCTATACATATAGCAGTGCACATTGATAAAGGCACAAGCACAGACTCTGAGGGAGGATCATAGAAAGAAATTAGGAAACTAGTAAGACACCTGCCTTTCACTCCTTAAAAGATTGACTAGAAGCTGGCCTTGCTCCTGGATGGGAATTTCTCCTCAAAAAACCCATGGTGGAGTGATCATTTCCTCCCTAAACTACATAAACACTATATGTGTAATGCACACAAATCAATTTTAAACTACTTACACACTATTCTATTCAGAGAGCACACTTTATTAGTGAGATTTCAGCTATTTTGCAGTTTGTCTATACATCTGCATGTTCCAGGGGTTGTATATTTGCTGGGAGGATATAATGATGTTTTTGAGCTCTCTCAAATGATTATTATTGGGATTTATGAAGAAAGAGATTATATGAGCAAATGCATTGGAGCTCTTCCAAATAAGGAACAAAATATGCTATAAGAATTTTAGTATGTCTTTTGTTTATGTTCCCTAAAAAGCTTTTAGAAAATAGATTTCACAAGTAAACGTTTAGTAAATTTATACCCAAAGGAATGGTTAGGAATATATTCACTTGTCCTTTTTCCTTTTATTTTCCTTCTGAACTGCTTAAGGTCGTGGAAACTAAAACTTCTTAAAATCAATGCCTGTAGAGTAAGATGTATTCACTTTGTCATTTGGATCCTCTATTTGACATATCTGCCAAGTGCTTCTCTAAGTTCTGCCAATTTATTTCCAATTAATAATCTTATTGCAACAGTTCTAGTATTAGAAGCACAAAGAAGAGCCCTTAATGAAGCCTCGTATTAATGTCTACGCTGGTGACACCCCTATTGCCTGGAGGCACACAGAACACATTCTGCAAAGCCAACACACATCACCTTAGCTTCCTTTTATAAAGCAGAAGATAAAATGTCTTGCAACAGCATCGTCTCCCTGGATCACAAATATGAGCAATATAGAAATACTTTCTCTCAATTTCAGTCCAAATCTTCCACATACACACCATCTCAAAAACTTCTCTAAGTGTTTCAGGAGGTGTCCAGGGCACGTACGCCCACGCACCAGTCTGCTGGCCTGGATGCCTCCGCTCCCCAACCCACCCGGGTTTGGACCGCTCCCTGCTCTCGGTGTCTGCACCTCTCAGCGGTACTTTTCCGTGTCCTTCACCGTTGCTTCTGCGGGCAAATGACTCTCTTTCTGATGATCCCACCCGGTACAATACAAAAGAATAATGACGATGACACATATGCATTCTTTTACATCTTCTGCCCTTCTGACATCATGATTTTCATTAAAGTGCAGATGTCCTTTGTTATTATTTCGCAAGATATTTACAGTCTCTTGCAAATTTTCTCTAAGTGTCATTTACAAAGCTTTTTATCCGGGCATTAAACTTCTGCCCACGGCTCGTTATCTGCACAGACGGACCACGCCCTCACATTTGGTTCATTTCCATCTTCACTCTCAGACATCTCCAGCCGACTCTTTTTCTCCTCGTCACCCAAAACCCACACATTGCAAGTAATGCAAACTGATAACACTGGACAGTTTTAACATTATTCCAGGCTCACTAGGTCAAGTTAAATTGCAAGAGGTACAAGTAAGATTCCATATGCTGCAGATTTATTTCTCTTTTACGAACTACTTGTGTTTAAAATATCTTTAATGATCTAAATTCAGGTGTTGTAAAGGTGGGGCTAGATTTCTTTCACTATTTTTTTTATTTTAAAAAATAAAAGCACAAAACCATATTAACAAACAGACACAAATTAGGATAAGAAATAGTACAATCAAAACTGATTTACAGACAAGGTGACATGGACTCAACAATGGTTGTTGCTTTACCTACTGATATCTTCGAAGTGTATATTCATGAACACAGATACAGACATGTGAAATCGGTCAAACAATGAATCATCTCAACAACAGAAAAAAAAAAGAAACTGGAAAGCATTAACAAAGAGTCACAAAGTAGTACAATAAGAGTAAGATCAGAATTGAGTTAAAGACACAGCAACAGAAAACCAACAATTCTTGCTGCTTTGCATATTGATATCTTCAAAGTGTGTGCTCAGGATAACACATACAGACTTACAAGATTGATTGAATAACCCGTCATCAATTATTCCTTAGCATTAAGTGATATAATACAATAGTAGAACCATGTTAGCCCTCCTGCACATATGTATCTACATATATACATACATACATTTTTGCCTCTTTCTTTTTTCCTCTCCCTCGTCCCATCTGTTCTTTGTTTTTGAACAGATTTCCTTCATGTCTCTTAGTTTATATTCCCACCCTCAGGTTCTTACACCAGTGATACAATACGTTGCCTGCTCATGTACCCCTGATTTATTTCACTTATGAGTATGGACTCCAGTTTTGACCATTTGCCTATAAAGTCCCCAAAACTGTCTTTCTTTATAGCTGAATAATATTCCATTATATAAAAATGCCACAATTTTTTCATCGAGTCTTCTGAGGATGGACACTTGGGTTGCTTCCACATTTTAGCTATTACAAATTGCGCTGCTATAAACATGGGTGCACATATATCAGAGTGATATGATGTTTTCAGATCTTCTGGGAAAATACCCAAAAGGGGAATAGCTGGTTTGAATGGAACCTCTAGACCTAGTTTGCTGAGAAATCTCCAAACGGCTCTCCACAGTGGTTGCACCAGTCTGAATTCCCACCAGCAGTGTAATAGAGTCCCTATTTCTCCACAGCCTCACCAGCATCTGTGATTGGATGACTTTTTCATACTGGCCAGTCTTACTGGGGTGAGATGAAATCTCGATGTTGTTTTCATTTCCATTTCTCAAATGACTAAGGATGTGGAACATTTTCTCATATATTTATTTGCCATTTGTATTTCTTTATCTGAGAAGTATGTATTCATCTCAGATGCCCATTTCTGGATTGGATCTTTGAATTTGGACAAATACATGTTTTTTAATTCTTTGTATGTTCTAGATAGAAGACCTTTGTCTGAGGGACAGCCAGCTAGGATTTTTCCCCAATTTGTGGGTTTTCTTTTTACTTTTTTGGTGATTTCTTTAGATGCACAAAAACTTTTCAGTAGGATGAGGTCCCAATTATTGATTCTTTGAAGTGTTCCCCTTGCAGTTTCATTTTTGTTCATGAACTCTCTGCCTACTCCTATGTCTTCAAGATTTTTACCTACTTTCTCTTCCAATAGATTTAGAGTTTCTGTTTTCATATTGAGGTCTGTGATCCATTTTGAGCTGTGTTTGGTGCATGGTGATAGACTGGGGTCTATTTTCAGTTTTTGGCAAGAGGCAAGCCAGTTTTTCCAGCACCATTTATTAAACAGGCCTTCTTTTTTCCATTGGGATTGGTTGCCACCTTTGTCAAATATTAGGTAGCTGAGTGGGTTTTTCTTTGTGGTTGCATCTTCCAGTCTGTTCCATTGATCCTCAGGTCTGTTTTTTAGCCAGTACCAGGTTGATTTTATTGCAGTAGCTTTGTAATATAATTTCAGGTCAGGGATTGTGATTCCACCTGACTTGTCCTTATTGCCCAGGATTACTTTTGCTATTCTGGGTCTCTTCTGGTTCCAAATGAATTCGAGGCATATTTTCTCTAGATCTGTGAGGTATGCTAATGGTAGTTTAATGGGAATTGCACTGAATCTGTACAACAGTTTTGGTAGTATGGCCATTTTTACAATGTTAGTTCTTCCTAACCATGAGCAGGGTATATTTTTCCATTTAATGAAATCCTCTTCGATCTCCTGTTTCAGAGTACTGTAGTTTTCACTGAATACATCTTTCACATTCTTTGTTAGATTGATTCCTAAGTATTTCAATTGCTTGGTTGCTATTGTAAAGGGTATGGTTTCCTCAGTTTCTCTCTCAGTCTGTTTGTTTTTCATGTATAGGAATGCTATTGATTTTTGGGAGTTTACTTTGTATCCGGCTACACTACTGAATTTGTCAATTAATTCCAGGAGTTTTCTTGTGGAGTTTTTGGGGTCCTCCATGTATAGTATCATGTCACCTGCAAATAGTGATAGTTTGACTTCTTCCTTTCCTATCCTTATTCCTTTTATTTCTCTCTCTTGTCTGATTGCTCTGGCTAGTGCTTCCAGAGCTATGTTGAATAGGAGTGGTGACAATGGACATCCTTTTCTTGTTCCTGACTTTAAAGTGAAAGTTTTCAGTTTATGTCCATTTAGTATGATGTTGGCTGTTGGTTTGTTATAGATGGCTTTGATCAGATTGAGGTAGAGGTCTTCTATTCCTATTTTTTCTAAGATTTTTAACATGAATGCATGTTGGACTTTATCGAAAGCCTTCTCTGCATCTATTGAGATGATCATGTGGTTTTTGTCTTTGACTGTATTAATATAGTGTATTACATTAATTGATTTGTGAATACTGAACCATCCCTGCATTCCTGGAATGAATCCTACCTGGTCGTGGTGTATAATTTTCCTTATGATTCGCTGTAATCTATTTGCCA